>JAYRCO010001084.1:0-13309 GCA_037042815.1 Ceratobasidium papillatum | reverse complement strand
TGCTTTTGGACTGGAGAGAATCTCAACCAAGCCACTTTCCAGCCTGACCGAACTCTCAATTGATGCATCGCTGGAAAAGTCCGAGTTTCCAATGCGAACGATTGCTCGGATATGGCCCCGCCTTTGCAAACTTAAGCTTCGGTTACACACCGCCAGGCTTCAAGATTTTCTTGAACTACCTAGTAAACTCCCTCGACTCGAGCTTCTGCATGTCAAGCTTCCGCGTGAATTGAACACTTCCAGCGAGGAGACATTCAATTGGGTGGAAAGCATCCACGATTCCTTGGCACCATCATCTCTTCAGCCCCTCACTCGGCTGGATCACCTCCTAAACAAAGAGGGCGATCCAAGGCCTCAGGTCATTGCTGGGCTCGCAAGGTAGGTCACTTGGGCACCGCTGAATCATGCTCTGATATTTTGTTGGTTGGCTAGTTTTTTTCATAAGTGGTGTCCGAATGTTCGGCTTAGAAGCTACCAAGTCAACATGCCTAGCCGTCTTTTAGACGCCTATGACAGCCTGAATAGGTCCATTTGCGAACTCAATCGAGCAGCGTGAAGTACTTCAGAGGACTTACTACTTCATCAACAGTTCTCAATCATGCCCGAATGAATATCGCTTGGGATACAACGTAAAAACTACCGTATGTATTGGCCCTAGAACCTGTAGGCATAAACTGTGAGGAAATGAATTTCATTTTCAGGGATACAGCGAATTTGGCCCAGTCATTGTGGAGCGTTGAGGACGATAAAGTTCATCAACTGTCCAATTGCTACATAATCATTCACCAGATCATACTGTGGGGGCATTTCAGAGGTGTCTCTAAACCTTGGCCTGCCCGATCGCCGTTCGATATCCATTGGTTTCATTTCCATCGAGTCGCCCTTTCGGAAGTACCAGAATGAGATTTGACGACCCCGACCTCCAATACAGTACACCCCCCTGCCGTTGGCCAACAAAGCGTGACCATAACCGGCGAGCTGAGTGCGAACAGCAAACCACGTCTCGGCCCCAGGTCCTTTTCCTTCGTATAGCGCAATGGGCTGATATACGACCTGACCGTTTGGCTGCCAATGCGATCGTGAAATGACGAGATCAGGGATATGGTTGAAATCAACCCTAACTTCGGTCTTGATAAAGTACATTGGGGGGTTGAAGAACCTGTGGAGTATACTATTCCATGGAACAATAAGATTCAATCACGGTGGAGCAGAATTGTTGTTTGAACTCACGCATTCCAAAAGTCATTGACGTCGCTCTCGCGGGCTAAGCTGTTCGCTAGCCCTTCCATTTGAGCAGCATTCAAGGTTGGGAAGAGCATTTGCTACAGATATATGAGCTCATAGACCATATATTTCATTGAATCTTACCTGAAGACCGCACTAGGGAGGGGGTGATGAGGTTCACTGGCCTTGACGCTAGTTTTTATCTACTAGGGCGTAGTTCATATCTGTCTCCGCTATGATCCGAGATCACCGTGGAGTATATGATACCCGTGTATAGCGCCTCGGACACTCGATACAGAACGACAACTGGAAACGTGACTTGTTGTGGTTAGCTTGGCACTGCCTCCTTTCGGTCAAGCTCAATGACCGAACCTCGCTGACCCTTGCCTATTTGCAATCAGCTAGCCCCTAACTTTACCCCTGCATTACTTGACCACCACCTCCACGAAAATGAGGGGACGCGTACTAGTTCTGCTCCCCCTTATACATCCTTGTGCAGGCGCCCTCCTTGTCAATACTAGGCATAGCCGACATGCAGCCCATGTCAAGACAGCCCGGGATGGAATTTCTGGACTTGAGTCTGAGCCCGCCCTTCAAGTTTCGACCAGGTACGCTCGCATTCGACAACCCTTGCCCACTTTCGAGGTCGTATATGGAGTTCCTGCCGAATATGCACTTGGACATGCGCTAGAGATGACAGTCCAAGTCAAGGGCCGTCCGCTCGACACATGGCCATATGATGCACACCCCGACTTGTCCAACTTTAGCTGGATGGCATATGACAAGTGCGTAACTCGGTGTATTATTCAAAACAACGCTAACATCAGGTCAGGTCCAGTCGAGTACTTAGCGGAACACCACCTATACTTCAACCATCCCTTATTCCGGCCACCACGCGCTCCTATATCGACATCTACCTCTTCATCGGAACCGACAAGGATTACGCACTCCGTACAACTCTAGGAGTTTCTGTTGGACCTGGGAACGCATCTATACCAGTGGATCCCCGACCGGCTCCTACTTTGGAATCCGGATCTCCCGTTGCAACTCTTGCGCCGGCTCCCACCTCGTTCTTTCAGCCTCATGGCCTGGTATTCGCAACCCTCGTGACGGCTTGCACTCTATGCTTCATACTGATCCTTGGAGGAATCGGCTGGTGGATTGCGATGCGTCGTCATCTGAAGAAGCAAAGCCCAGCCGTCCATCGTCCGCGCTCGAGCAACGACTCGACAGATCCCCGAGGACGATCCCGTACACCGCGTTGGCCACGTACCAGCGCACATTCCCTCTCGTTTGTCCCATCTAGCCAAGGGGCTCCGAATTTGACAATATCGACGCGACGCCGAGTCCGTACCGCAGACCTTGGCAGCCCGACCACACCCTCTCACCAGTCTTCTCCCGAGCCTGCACCAGTTTCGCCCGAAAAGACTGTGGGGACCCGAAAACGCGCTGCTACACTTCTTCAAACCATCCACACTCGCGCTATTCGTGGATCACCCAGGATTGGAACGAGCAAGAGTTCTCTGTCGCCTGAAATACCGTCTCGCAAGGTGTTCTCGCCCAAGTCTGGGTTCGTGCAGGCTTCGCCTCGAATTGGAACGCGGATCTCAAAGGAGGAGCTCCCGGTAGTAGAACAGTCGCGTCGGGACGAGTTTACAAACTCTTGGTGTAGTGCATTGCACATGGATCCATTCCACGCATCGGCAGGCGCACCAACCAGCCAAAAGGAAGGACTCGTCACAAGCTCAACGACTGACAGCCACGGGTTTGAGGGAGATCGACCCAAGTCGCCGACCCCAATGAAGGGAGTTTGGGGAGGACATGAGACAATGACCCTCAGTGAGCTTGGTCGCTCTGGGAATCTTCTCGAACGCATCGTACCCTCGTCTAGTGCCCCCAACGGAAAAGCCGCCAGTTTTGACTCGAGCATGCTTTCGGCAGGACCTAGTGGATCGAACGAGGACAATACACCCACTCCGCGGGCTAGTCAGATTCGCGATATGACCATGGGAGCGCAAAGTCCGATTGGCCCTCTGACCGGTAATCGCACAGACCAGCGCAAAACGTACGCCGAACGGACGAACCAGATTGGAATGGCCCTTTTGGCTACGCCTCCCAACACGGTGCATTCGCAAAAGCCGACAACCCCTCCCCTTGGACTCTCGTTTGACTCGTTCTTCTCGCCCAAGTCAGAGACCGAAGCAGTGACTATTCCGGAAGATACGGCACAGCCTTGGTATGGCGATGTGGATTCAGAGCGAATGGTCCGTGTGGCGCCTTTCCAGGAAACAATGGCTACCACGTATGTGACGGCTCCCGAGTCCGGGGCGTCGCCTGCTACCTTTAGAGATGGAAGGTCGAGTGCTGGGCACGGGCAGCTGGAAGACATTGGAATAATTGGAAGCCCCTCCACCGGCCATTCGCAGATGGCAGAGCTAGACGACATCTCGAGTCCGTTGTTGGTCGAACCAGAGGGCGAAAAGACCGAAATTGCGGAAACGTCGAGTCAGTCCTTGACTGTGGAATACGGCCGGGCCGACCAGTCGCTGCGCGTGCTGGACAGTTTTCCGGGGATGCTGAGAGGAAGTTTGTCGTATTTTCCAGAGGACGTAGAGCTCAACACGCCTGTGCTTCCTTCGACATCACGAATCGAACTAAGCTATCGGGAGCCGGACGATATTTTGTTGCTGCCCGAGGAGGACTTGGACCAGGGTTGTATCCGCCTGGCGAGGGTGGAGAGTGTGGATAGACAGCGTCAAAGTCGGGATTTATTAAGGCAGGCCGAGACCGAAAACTTGTCGACCGCCAAAGAGTCCCAAGGAAATGGATCACGCGGGGCGACCGAGGATTCGATCATCTCTCCCAATGTGAGCGGGCAAAAGTCGGCGCAGGACGACTCGATCCTAAGTCGGACCAAGAGTGAAGAAGACGAGAGCGCCGATTCGTTGGAGGTGCGTTGCTTCTAAATGAGGTAATACCAAGAGCTGATAGCTTGTTTAGAGCAGTAAGATGGATAGGAGCTCGAGTGGTTTGCGTTATGCATCGCATCTGTTTGGGTCTCCAAGGACGTGATTTTGTGGATTCCTTTTCTTCTGGGTTTGGGTTGAATGTTTTTAGGAAATAAAATGGGAATTTCGTTGAGATCGGGCCTAAAGGCATCGTCAGAGTAGAATGTTCAATTTATGTGATACATTTGTTGGTTTTGGTACTTTAGTGAAGCAAGTCATGGTAAGCATGGGTGGGTGTTGTCCTGCGGGTAAAGCTCTGAACAGTTGCCGCCCGGCGCCTAGAACATGACACGTGATCTTTCCCCTGGCTGCACCACCCACGACTCTTGGATCTAGCCCCACTCGTTTAGAATGTCGAGCACTCCAGGCACCACCGATTTCTCGTCTTCTCCGCTCAAGCGAACGAAGATTGTGCTTCTGGGCGACCAGTCAGTTGGAAAAACATCTCTCATCACTCGGTACGAGACTTTCTCCGGCCTGATACTCCGCTTACAGATGAATCAGGTTCATGTATGATACATTCGATAACACATACCAGGCCACTATTGGTATCGACTTTTTGAGCAAGACAATGTACTTGGATGACAGGACTGTGAGGTTACAGTTGTGGGACACCGCGGGTCAGGTGCGTCTCTATCCCTTTCTACTTGAATACATGCTCACGACCCACAACAGGAGCGCTTCCGATCACTCATCCCATCCTACATTCGAGACTCGTCCGTTGCTATTGTCGTATATGATATTACCAGTCGGTCTATTTCGTAATTTCATTCACCTGCCACTGACGTCGGCGGCATAGACCGAGGCTCGTTTATGTCTACTAGCAAATGGATCGACGACGTTCGCTCAGAGCGAGGAACAGACGTGATTATTGTCCTGGTTGGAAATAAGGCCGACTTGTCGGATAAAAGGCGTGTATACTTCCTTGTCTATGAGTTCTGCTTGACTTATCATACTGTCCATTCTAGACAAGTCACACTAGAAGAGGCTACTCAAAAGGCAAATGAACTTAATATCATGTTCATGGAGACCTCTGCCAAAGCTGGCCACAACGTCAAGACGCTCTTCAAAAAGATCGCAATGAGTTTGCCCGGGATGGAAAAGGACGGAACTAGTGGAGACGCGACCAATTCGAGTACGTATTGCGTTCCATCATTTTACCTCGAACCCATCCTCATGACACGTCACTCCAGAGGTCAACGTGAGCGCCGGTACGACAGACGTCCCCGAGGCCTCGTCCTGTCAATGCTAAGCCTGGCGCTACCACTGACAAGGAGGTGTTGTTATACATGTATGTATCCATATCCTGTGCACTATTTGCTTAGACTGTTGTAATCCAAATATCACGTAAAAGTCTTGCGATGTTGCGTGCCAGTAAGAATCCAATAGTGAGAGAACTAAAAATACAATAGGGATGGATGGAACAAAGAGGGATCAAACTTCAAGACAGCTATAGAATTCAACTTCACAACGAATGAGAGATGATACACCAGTATTACAATACCTGAGAATCGAAAGAAACAGCAATAAAGTTACATAATCAAGCTGAAATGATGAAATCATTTGAATGCTAGCTCTTATGGACGTTGTCTGTCGAACCTGGAGGCATCGACATCCATACATCCGCTATCGCGTTTCGAATATCCCGGCTGACGAGCAAGGCCGCAGCGAGATGGCAGTCCTCGATTCGCTTTGCGTGAGCCTCGATACGCTGCGATACGAACTCTTGGCATTGAAGAACATCGAAGCTGCACGTTTTGTCGAGGCTGCCATCTTCGGCAAACGCACTATCCTGAAGGTCATAGAATGCAACTGGTTAAAAGAAATCTGGAAAAGCGACAGACAGAGACGGACCGCATTGGGTATCTTGACAATTACTCTTTCTTTCTCCATCGGCAAATCAGGCAACGCCGTGTGGAGTAGATCTCCTACGGCTTGATTCAGCCAAACATCCCATATGTTTTTACACAAAACACCATGGAGCGCAATCGTGATGTTCGGAACTGAAAGTAGACTCTTGACCCTCAGTTCTGCCAGTGTTTCTCTTAAAGTCTGAGCAGCCATCTCGTAGTTGGCTCGTACGACCAGTGGTGTAGATGTAGAGGTCGTATCAAGTTGCATTCCCTTGACTCGAATGGGCTGGCCTTCCAAAGCCGGGCTTATCCCTATCAAACGCCGGCACATGAATACCCCTGTAGACTGTGCAATGCATATGCCTCGCCAACTGCCGATGAAGATGTCTGCTACGCGGTTAGTATTTTAAACCCAAAGCTACGCAATCCAAATACTCACGTTTGAAACCCCACTCCTCCATATCGCCTTGAAATAGCAGCTGAAGCGGAAACAGAAGACCCATCGTGTGTGATGCCACTGTGATCCAGGCGCTTCGCATGACTGTATGCGGGCGCTCAATCTTCTCCATTCGATACTGCTCTCCTGTTGCTTTAAGAAGGCCGTTCAAGCCGTCGGATAGCGCGAGTGTAGCCTTTTTGTCAGTGATTCTGTTGATGGTGTTGTAGAATTCAAATTTTTTCAAACCGCTCTTGTTCACAGTTGCCGCCTTGAGCGACCTAGCGCCAATGCTCTGACCCTTGAGCGCAATCTCTACGGCTTTGTTCACATGTTTGGTAAGCGCGTATTTTCTACATTCAGACCATGAGGACCGCCACAGAGTGCTAGCGAGTGCTAATTTTAGGCTATTGTAAGCGTCCGATTCGTCATCTAGCTCGCAGCGAAGCGCGTCGTAGATGAAGTGCGCTGGCACGCGGGCTTTTGGATCCAAGAGGCGACAGACTTCGAGAACCAAATGGCCTTTCTCATCGTCCCGAGCGATATTCTCTAGATGACCGAGTGATCCATGAAGTGCGTTCCGCCAGACTTCAAACGTAAAATCGGCCTCCCATCGAACGAGAAGCCGCTCCAAGACCAGAATAATGGCATTGCAAAGGAAGTAGCAGTTGAAGCGCTGCAACGTGTACGAACGGGTATGTCTGCGCATATAAACTGCATAACAAATCGCTAAAGCATCCATGAGGTCGAACTCGTGCGAAAAGCTGACCTCAGCGATTAGCTCGGACTGGTCGCTACATGCGAAAGACTTGTGATCATCCGCCGAAAAATGCTGGATATAGTCGTTTGCTGTGCATCCGATATTGCGGATCGCGTTTACAGTTGACCCCGCCCCCATACGTTCAATTCGGTAGAAAGATCCATCGACGAGTTGCAGTAGGAGAAACTCGTGATACAGTGGGGCGTTTTTGTTTCTCCGATGTTGAATCGACCGGAATCTTGTACAAAAGGCTCGTTGAAGCTCGTACCATTTCATTACGGGGCAGGTTTTATGCTGCCATTCGCGATGGAACTCCATCAAGCAGAGACTGTCTCGGTTATTTCTGCCAGACAGGCTAGATGATCGCTCGAGAACCCCAGATAACGAAAAAGACCCGCCGATCAAGTCCTGCGACTCAAGTGCAGACTTCCTCCATTGACGAAACATAGGTCGGGCGGGCATTTTCGAGATTAGAGAATGAACCTTGTTAGCCTCTAATGAGGAACGGTGTGCGGAATAGTCGTGCGAGGCAAGCCGGTTTGGCCGCACAGCCGAAATCGCCGCGCTCTACAGTGAACGCGATGCAATGCAGCAAGAACGAGTTATGCAAGTGGCGATAGTTAAGTATCGAGTGGATAGAGTTTCGTTATGAGCAAGAGGAGGACATGTAGAAGGGCCTTGCAGCTAGCATGATATTATACGTGAACGGGCCCTTCATTGGTTGCGGGCTGTACAGAGCCTAATCATAAGGTGGCCAGAAATTAAAATCGGAGATCATCGTCATAACAAAGGATTGCTTATCATAGGCTAGACGCCGCGAGGCATCAGATCTCAGAAACCAATTTTGCAATGCACTTCACCACCAACACCATTGTAAAAGAAATGCTCGCAGAAGATACGCAAAGTGAGAAGACGCAAACGCGTCAGAAATCAGTGAGTACGGGGCGGCTAGAAGAATAATGAAGGATTAGCTGTGTGAGGACAAGCTAATGGACCAGGTGGCCAAATAATCCGTGCCGGAGTGTCTCCGGCAAATATGGTAAGGGCAGGTGGTGGATAGAGCTTTCAGTGGGATTAGTGAGTCCTTTGTTGCGACTAGCCAAAACGCCACTTTCCGAGGAACCTACTAGCAGCTACCCCCTGAAGGCTGTGTATCTGCTATCCTGTCCCTAGCTGCGTCACTTGGGTCGATCGTCTCAATGACGCCGGGCTCGAGAACTATGACTAGGGTCCGATACTTCCAGTCTAGCTCGGCCGTGAAGAAGACAGCATGTCGTTTTATTATTTAAAAAATCGTCGACGCCGATGTCTTGAATCTCCGACGACAGCGTTTCATTTGAAGAGCCATAGCAGTAGTGAAGATATTATACATAGAAGGCCAAGAAAATTCCATTGTTCGAGCCGTAATAATTGCGTATCTGCCCACGGACAAATTCGCTCACTTCATTAACAAGTGTTTTGCAGAACAAACGGCACCCCACCCACGACCCTCAAGTGAACCCACAAACATATTAAGCGGTATATCTACTCTAGTCCTTTCATACCTCTTCATTCTCAAAAACATCTCACTACCTCACTGGAAGAGGCAAGGGGAGTTGGATGCAGTTTCTGTAACTCTCGACTAGTGTGCAAATCCTATGTGCAGGTTGAATCCTAAAACTCTACTACGATTTCTCTAATTCAACCAAATACTAGCGTATTGACTTCAATCGATCTCCGGTGAGGGGTATCTTTTTCAGTACCCGAATTATTAAACGCCGCATGCAAGCAGAACTGGGAGCAATTGTTTGTACTGTTATCGTAGCATTTGATCAATGTCACTTCAGACGGCGTCTGTAACATAGAGACCAACTGAGCGACCACGGGAACAATCCCGTATTGCGGCAAGACTTACCTGACGACTAAGATAGTACCATGTATGCTTTTTGTCGAATCGAGAGACATATGCGTAAAAAGAAAAGCTGCCCGCTTTGACTAGCATCGGCAAGAGGTTTGATGTGTTAGACGAAGTCTGCCAGTCTGCAACCGCCAACGGTGCGCGCTCCACTGCTCGATCGATCGGACGCCAAACGTTGATGAAACGTATTCGGCCTTGCAAGAGGTGCTGCTCATCCTCCGCCAGACTTTGTCTCGCTGCTATCATGGCAGACTCGGGCGTCCTATCGCAATGAACGGTGAACTACGATAGTGCTTAGAGTGATTCGTTACTATGAGCGCTCGAGAGGCGTACCCCTGGTGGCTTCTCCTCCACATCGTCGCTGCTTCCCCATGCATAGCTCTCCCGACTTTGCCTAACACATCGAATATAAGTTGTCTGATAGTCATAGTTGTAACCTTCTTGCCTGATTCTATGCCCAAGCACTACTACTCGGTGACCACCTGTATGCTTTGTGAGTAGGTCTCGCACCTCCTCGTAGTAGTTTCCTTCAATAGACGCCTTGCTCAAGAATCCTTCAGTGGTCTCATGCGCAAGGAATTGAAACCCATTTCCATCGAGAGAAAAGTGCTGTTCCCGACCTCGTACGTCGTGTATGACTACGTTTCGAGCATCAATAATATGGTTCGCCTGGTGGTTTAAGGATTCCTGGCGTGGTCGTATGTAATATAGACTCGTGCCGTCAGGGTTAGGAAGGCAGTAGTTCAAAGTAGTTTTTACATTATCACCGGGGCTCGAATCAAGTGGGCTGGTCATTGCAAAGGAGCTCCCTACCAGAAAAAGAAACAAGCTAATTATGTTGGAGCTGAGTTCTATCAGGTGTTTAGGACTGAGATATCTTAGGGGCGGGTAACTCAAGTCACTTGAGACACATTTTTACTTTCGCCTCGCTTCCTTGATTGATATAAGCAAGCACAAAGTACTGGAAAGATAGGGAAGAAAAAGAAGCACGGCGAGGAATGCCTCCCAAGTCGAACGGGAGCACATCTGCGACCAAGTGTGTGGCCTATAGTAAACTGGCGCAAGATGATTCTCTCAATAAAGGAATATGAGAATAGGGGCTATGTTCTAGTCCAGTTAGTCATCTCAATATTCCGCGCTGTCGTACCACTCCTATCATGACTGAAGCCAACTGACTAATTTCCTACTGTTATATCGCACTGCTGCGGCTGATAATCCGGGTTGTATGACACAACTCATAGGGGTCAGCCGGAGCTCGGGAGCCTTCCCGAGTGAACTCCAGTCGGCGAACGCCGGGCCAGATAGTTTGCCATCATAACTGTCACGGGTACTGGTTGTATACGTTTAAGTGATAGGCTTCTTCAACTTCTTGGATGTATCACGATATCGATTGACGCCTTGATTCTCAACCCTAGTTTTAAGACTTCAAGCATGCCACAGAATCATACCTTGAGGCGATATCACTTCATCACCCCATTTCGCGTTCGGTACTAGCCCGAATACTAGCACGAGGTGAGCAATGTGCTTGCGAATTATGGCGTATGGCTTTTATGTATGATCTTCGAACTTTTACTTCGTGTAATTCGGCATCATTTATGTCTTATCATGCGGGTAGTGCATAGCAGCCACTTTTTAGTGTCGCAGGATTAACAATTATCATGTCTTCCATACGACAGTAAAACTAGACTTCATGTGCCCATATCAAGGAGGACATAGATCAGGGCAAGGCAGGATGTGGCCGCATACATACAGTGATTGGTTCGACAAGAAGTCAAACAAAAATTACATTATAAGCCACGTTCGCTACAAGAGCTAGCGTTGTAGAACCTAGAACACAAAATACTGTAGAGACCATTATAGAAAAATAGAAATACAAATGAATAATACGATTATTCGATGAGCCGTAACAACCGCCGATAACAAAACAAATCTTATATGCAAGGCGCCGTAGTTGCAAACCCCGGAGGCACTGCCATCCATACCTCCGTTATGGCGGCTCGAAGATCTTGACCGACGAGAAAAGCGGCAGCAAGACGGAAATCCTCGACTCGTTTTGCATGAGCCTCAATCCGTTCATCTATAAACTCTTGATAAGAAGCAACTCCACGAATCTCAGTAAATTTGCCGTCCTAATCGTAACAGATACGGTTCTATTCGTCAAAGAGAGGCCAGTAAGTAGTTGTGAACGACGAACCTTTTGGGGTATATTAACCACTAATCCGTCCTCCTCGTCTTTTATCATGTCTTGCAGTTCTGACTCGAGTAGATCGCCAACGGCCTCGTTCAGCCAAACATCCCATATGTTTTTGCTTAAGATACCATGAAGCGCAACTGTAACGCTCGGAATTGAGAGCATTCTTTGCTGCGATAGTTCGATCAGTGTATCATTTAGAGTCTGGGCGGCCATGTCGTAGTTGGCTCGTACAACAAGGGCAGTCGACGTCGATGTGGTATCAAGCTGCATCCCCCTGACTCGAATGGGCTCTCCCTCAGCGGCCGGGCTGATCCCTATAAGACGCCGGCACATGAAGACCCCTGTTGACTGTGCAATTCTCAGGCCCCGGAAACTTCCCAGAAATATATCTGTGGGCCCGTTACATTTGAACCAAAATACCATGATTGATTCACTTACGTTTGAATCCCCACTCTTCCATGTCGCCTTGAAAGAGCAATTCGATAGGGAACAAAACACCCATTGCGTGAGATGCGACCTTAATCCATAATCCGCGCGCAACTGAATGAGGATGTTCTATCTTTTCCATTCGATATTGTTCTTCAGTTGCTTCGAGGAGGCGGTCCAAACCATGGTATAAGGCGAGAGTAGCCTTCTTGTCTGTGATTTTATTCACAGCCTCAAATGTCTCGGATATTTCTTGAAATTTATTCTTTTTAGTAGCCGCCGCTTTAAAAGCCTTTGCGCCATCACTATCGCCCCCGAGAGCTACCACTACGGACTCCTTTACGTGTCTTGCAAGCGCATACTTCATGCATTTCTGCCACGAATTACGCCACATAGTACCGGTAAGTGCTTGTTTCAGACTGTCGTATGCATCCTGTTCGTCGCCCAGCTTGCGACGGAGTACTCCGTAAATAAAATCGGCAGGGACGGAAGCTTTCGGATCCAAGAGACGACAGACTTCAAGCAACAGGTGCTTTTTCTCATCGTCCTTAGAGATGCTCGCCAGACGATCGAGTGATTCGTGGAGTGTGTTCTGCCATACGTTCAATGAGAAAGCCGTCTCCCACGGAACGAGACGTCGTGTCAAGACTAGCAGGATGGTATTGCAAAGGAAGTAGCAGTTGAAGCGTTGCAACGTATACGCCCGCGTGCGCTTTCGCCTATAAATAACGTAACAGATCGCCAAAACGTCCATGATATCGAAATATTGGGGGAAATGGACCTCGGCGATTAGCTCGGACTGCTCGTTGGTCGCAAAAGAGCCTTTGGGGTTCGCGGGAAAGTGCCGAATATAATCGTTGGCCATGCATCCGATGTTCCGGATTGCATCCACTTTAGAGCCAGCCCCAATCCGTTCGATTCGACAAACAGCCCCATCACTCAGTTCCAGGATCAGAAATTCGTGCAAAAAGGTTGTGCTGACGTCCCTACGATGCTGGATCGATTTGAACTTGGTGGAAGATACCCGCTGAAGTTCATACCACTGCATGACAGCGCAGTCCTGATGTTGCCAATCGTCGTGAAACTTCAACAGACAGAGGCTCTCCCTATTATTCTTCTCGAATAACTTAGACGATTGCGTGAGTGCCGCCCCAGATAACACGAAGGATCCGCCGATAAACTTGCGACGCTCAGCAGACTCGCTGAGTCCAGGAAGGTAGGTTCGGACGTCCATTACGGAAGCTAGAAAAGTGGAGGGTTTTGGTTCCTCGGGGGGCGTGGCGTACTCGTGCAATACGAGCTAGTTTGAGGCTCGCAGGCAGACGCTCCGGGTTGCTAACCGGCGAGATATTGATACTACAGTTTAGCAGGGATGGGCGATGCGAGGGACAAGGGCTGGTTATGGCGCGAGAGAAGAGTGGCTTTGTCGCTGAAGAGCTGAGTGAGAGGATATGAGGAGGAGCTACAGGCAAAGGTTGTAATAGAGGAGTACTGCCTCCCCGTCGCTTGCA
>JAYRCO010001083.1:0-13313 GCA_037042815.1 Ceratobasidium papillatum | reverse complement strand
GACATGTCTTGCCGCATCCTCCGTCTCCTACGACAACCAGTTTACGTTTCATATCCGGTCGTCGAGTGGGCGTGCGTTCAGCGGGCATTGCGTCGACATGATAGGATGTGCTCGGATCATCCTGCATTGTAAGTTGAGGCAAAATTTAGAATCTGACAAGGTATAATGTATACGATAAGCATCATGAAGCGAGCTGTCTGAGTTGTTTATGCTTACCGGGGCTATTCGAAAGGTTGGGGAAGAGTTTACCGAACAAGCAAGAGCAGGCCAAATGAGATTTCCAATAGCGTTACAAGCTTTCAGACGGATCAAAATATGGCCCAAAGCGACTTTGAATGAGAAGGACAGCCGGTGTCTGGAGGAAACGAAGGAAAGTTGACGAGCTGGTTGAGGTTGGGGAGGCGCGACTGGGCAAGCGCCGAACCGCGTCAGGGATGTTTATCGGACAATCCTAATGAGCACTGCCACGCGCCTGATCTTGACCACCTTGTGCCTGTGTCTGGGAACTCTCTTGTGGCATTTGGATAGAGCCGCCATGTCGCTTAATCTGACTCAGAAATGGTTGAAACAAGTATTAGCTCCATACCCGAACAAGGACCAAATTTATACCGATATTGATTCTACACTCGTAGCTCATTCCACGCTCAAGCCTAAGAATGATGTTTATAGTAAGTTCCCCCGATTGCTGAGGCAAAATCGGAAAAAATGACAGAGACATAGCTTTCAATGATGGCAGAGCTCAGCTCTTGATTTGTATCCATGGCTTGATTCCTATTACGTTTCGACAAGCAACATACAACATTCCTATAGCAATATGGATCCCACTCGAATACCCTAGATTACCTCCGCTGGTATACGTTATGCCAACGAGTGATATGCTTGTCAAGGCAAGCAAGCATGTTGATCCCAGTGGAGAGTGCACGTTTGAATATTTGGATAATTGGCGCAGGAAGAGCGAGGTATGAATCTTGGGTGGGGCTGCTAAACTTAATGATTGATTTTATGTCCTCAGGGATGCAACTTGCGCGGTTTGATTGAAGTTATGCAAGAGCATTTCTCTCGAGATCCACCTGTTTACGCAAAGCCCAAGGGCCCAGCTGCAACCCCAGTCTCACGGCCAACATCTGTTGAGCCATCGTTCGCCAATAAGCCACCACCATTGCCCCCTTCTATCTCTACACAGCTTGCCCCCGGCCAGCCGGGTCCCAACCGCATTGCTACTCCGTCTCAGATGCCCAGAGGTGCTCCTGGGCCATCTGGCCCCCCTGCACTACCACCAAAGGTGCATTCAACCCAGCAGTATGCTGCTTCTCCAGCGATATCTCCAGTATGTACGATATTTATTAACTCTACCTGATTCTAAAGTATTATACAGATAGAACGTTCGGCTTCTCCAGGGAGGCCGCCTCCGCTCCCTGCTTCACCGTTCGCCAACCAGTCGCCCGCACGACCACCATTTCCATACAATCAACCTAATCCCCGACCACCTCCTCCAATACCATCTCCCCAGCAGAATTACCAACAATCTCATAATAGGAGCAACTCACTGGCCGCTCGAGTCACGTCTCCTAGCCACTTGTCCGCCTCTCCAACCAACGCTCCATCCATTCATGGAAATAACCGGTGGTCCATGCCACCTCAGCCTGCCCCTCATCAGCCTCCCCCGCCCCCTCCTCTTCCTCAGTCTCAACCATATCAACCTCCACCACCCGCTGCATACCAGTATCATTCAAATTCTGCGCTTCCTCCACCTCTAGCTGCACCCGCACCCACACCTATTATCAACGTCCCAACTCCACCTATCCCTCGGCCAAACTTTCTAGACGAAGACGAAGCACCGGGACAAGCAACAGAAGCTCCACCATCTCCCAATGCTCCACCGCGACCTATGAACCCAGAGCTGATGAGCTTACATTATAACATTCACCAGAAGATTATGTCCGAGCTCAACTCGCTCGGCAGCGCCCTCGCTGGAGATACAGAGAGGCTTCGGGCGACGCAGGCTGACCTACTTGCTGGAGAGCCAGCTATCCGAGACGAGATGGCAAGACTTGAGGCTGTTAGGAGCGTGTGCGTTGCTGTTGGGGACCGATTGAATGATGTGGTAACAAGGGCCGAGTCGAACGTACATAACTTGAAGTCGAAAGGTGATCCAGAAGTGGACGAACTGGTTTGTTCAACAGCAATTGTATATAACCAGTGAGTTTTGCGTTTCGGAATTTGGGACACTGGTCAGGCTTACACTTGGGTTAGATTGATCGAGTTGGTCGCCGAAGACAAAGCGATTGAAGATACAATGTACCACCTCCACCGAGCACTCAATTCGGGGAGAATAGATCTGGACAGGTTTATACGGGTAGGTGCCACTGCTTTGCTTCGCACGCTCGCTATTGACTTGCAATCCAGACTGTCCGTATACTAGCACAAGAGCAATTTATGAAACGGGCTCTTATTGAGAAAATCAACGAAGGTCTACCTATTGGTGCAAGGTTTCATGTGTAAACTAGACAAAAACAACACGCATTTATACTACCCTTGATTAATTCTTACGATACTGATCACATAAATGTAACTCGCTCACAAATCGCGCAATTGCCAATCTCGAATCTTTCTCTGACCACCATCACAGCATGATGGCAACACCCATTGCACAAGTGTTTATTGGTAACGTTGTAAACACCCCCGAACTTGGTCGTCTAGACGTTCTCCAAGAACAAGTAATTCTTGTCGACACGAACGGCGTGATAGCCGAAGTCTGCCCTCTGGCGGCGCCCTCCCCCGCCGTGCTACACTACTTGCACAACACGCCTCAGCATGCTATTACCCGGCTCCCACCAACGAGCTTTTTTGCCCCAACGTTTGTAGACCTTCATCTGCACGCGCCGCAGTTTATGTACCTCGGGACCGGGCTGCATCTCCCGCTGTTGATCTGGTTAGACGAGTACGCATACAAGGCGGAGGAGAGGCTTGATGCGGACCCCGAGTTGGCCAAGAAGGCATGTGATGGTGTGCATTTCGTGAATGGGGTTGCCAGTCTGGGTACTAAACTTTTGGGTGAAGGTGTACTTCAGATTAGCACAGCGGTTGGCTGAGTACGGGACTGGCGCTGTGCTTGCGTTTGGGACTATCAAGGAGGATACCAAGTGAGTTGTATGTCTCGCAGTGGCTTGCATTGATGTCTAACGGCGTTTCTCCTCAGTATTATTCTTGCAGAAGCTTTTGCTGCTCTCGGTCTCCGTATATTCGTTGGGAAGCTCACGATGGACCAGTCTTCGCGCCCCTCGTACCGAGAAACCTCAACTAGCGCATCCCTCGTCTCTGCACGCTCTTTCATTCGTCGTTGTCGCGGCCTTGTTTCATCCCTCCCCCCTGCGATGCGCTTGGTCGAACCAGTGCTCACTCCACGATTCGTTCCAACGTGCTCAGATGCTGTGCTAAGAGGGTTATCGCTTATCAGTCGAGGGGAGAACGTCAAGATACAGAGCCACTTGGCTGAAGCACACGATCAAGTTGATTATGTCCGCCAATCAAGAGGAAAGTCCGATGTAGAAATATTTCACGATGTGAGCATAGATCCCTTGTACGGCCTCGTCGGTCTGACATTCTTATAGACAGGTCTGCTAAGTTCACGAGCAATCTTTGCACACTGTACGTTCCTCGAAATACCCGAACTCGGGCGACTCCGTGAAGCGGGATGCGCAGTTGCACATTGCCCACTCTCCAACGCCTACTTTTCAACTCTCCCCTTCCGACTCCGAGAAGCACTAGACATGGGAGTTAAAGTCGGGCTGGGAACAGACGTTGCTGGAGGTTACCAGGTCGATATGATGGGTGCAATGCGCCAGGCTGTAATCACTTCGCGGATGAGGAATGGGTTTCAGACTGAGCTTGTCCCGGGAGATGCACCTTTTAGCATCGACTGGAAGGAGAGCTTGTACATGGCAACTAGGGGTGGAGCTATTGCCCTTGGGTTGAAGAGCGGTGTAATTCAACCCGGTGCACCGTTTGATGTGCAACGAAGTGAGTCTTGCCGTGATGAACGTTTGGGATTGTATGCTTATGCACTTTCTAGTCGACTTTTTCAATGAAGCAGGAGAAGGGCTGGGTGACATGGACTTCTTTGACGTGCCTACCGTTTTGACTGAGCCGATTGTCGAAAAGTGGTGGTGTCTTGGAAACTCTGCAAACCGATTGAATATGTGGATCCAAGGAAGGAAGGTCTTCTGAGTGTATTCTAGAGCTTGTTGTACTCGTGTGTGATTGAATAGAAATATTGATATGCAATGAAATACAGCAACGTGAACAAAAACGTCTCGTTAGAAGCCTTTGGGGTTCTCCCTAATAGTAAGCTGAACTAGAGGTAAGTAGTAGGAATCCTTCAGTATTTACAAGACTTACGCGAGTAAATTTTGGGACCTTGTGGATTCCCTTTCTATAGCCTTTTGCAGATTTGACAAAAGTAGTATATTTATCCTTCGCGGGCATCTCGTGCTCCTTGGGCAATGCTAGCGCTCGCGTCTGCTGATGTCAGACCTAGTATAGATATTGGACGATAATAATAACCCACTAATGAAGCGCATTCGACACCACTGGATCTAACTGCCTCGATCACAGCATCCACACGCTTGAGCCGTTCTCGTTGATTTGTTTTTCGAGTGGGCGATAGCCTCCAAGGTGTCTTCCTAGTTACTAATATTTAGATAGCACCAATAGCTATAGATCCCGAGACGTACCATAAGAGACCACCGAGGTTGACCGAGCTCGGCCTAAATGCGCCAAACATGGTCGGTAAAGGTGGTGGTGACTTGGTGGTTCTGGAAAAAAACGGTACGGTAACGGAGGCTAATCAAACCCTGAGCGCGCCTCCGCGTCCAAAAATCGACTCTCTTCACAACTCTTCATCCATAGACGCGTATCCGAGACACAACGCGAGATGTCTATGTTCCAACGCGACCCCCGCTCTGGGTAAGATAAAACGAGGCACTGTATCATTTCGTTATTGAGCCAGATTATATATAGTGTATTTTTGGGCGGAGACCGAGTTTCAGGGCAAGAAATACGCGACCAGAATGGTGAGTCTCATTTCGGCCCCAAATGCTAATTTATGCCTAATGTATCTCGTGTAGTTATTGCTGCACAGTCGATTGCAAACATTGTCAAGAGCTCTCTGGGCCCGCTTGGTTTGGATAAGATGCTGGTAGACAATATCGGAGTAAGTCCCAACCACGCACGCCCATTCACCAATCACTTACATTGGTACAGGAAGTTACCATATCCAATGACGGCGCAACCATCCTGGGCATGCTCGAGGTTGAACATCCCGCTGGAAAGATCTTTGTCGACCTGGCCCAAAAACAGGACAAGGAGGTCGGGGATGGCACGACCTCGGTCGTCATTATTGCTGCTGAGCTCCTCCGACGGGCCAACGAGCTTGTCAAGATGAAGATCCACCCGACAACTGTCATCACAGGATACAGGCTTGCGTGTCGTGAAGGTTGCAAGTTTATGATGGATCAGCTAAGCGTCAAGGTCGACTCGTTGGGTCGGGATGCGCTTATAAACGCGGCCAAGACGTCCATGTCGAGTAAGATTATCGGCAGGTGCGTTTGCTTTCTAAGTACGTAAATATATGGCCTAATAGGTGAGTAGTGACGATGACTTGTTCGCACCGATGGCCGTGGATGCAATGCTTGCGGTCAAGACGACCAACCCTCGAGGCGAGATCAAGTACCCTGTCAAGGCTGTTAACGTGCTCAAAGCTCACGGCAAGAGTGCGCGAGAGTCTCTGCTTATCAAGGGTTATGCGTTGAACTGCACTGTCGCGAGTCAAGGTGAGTACTCATCTGTGTGGGTGCTGGGCTATATTGATTTTCGGTTCTAGCCATGAAGACGCGTATCACAAACGCAAAGATCGCGTGTCTCGACATCAACCTCCAAAAGGCGCGCATGCAAATGGGCATCCAGATCCTCGTAGACAACCCAGAGCAGCTCGAGGATATCCGCAGGCGGTCAGTTGCACAATCAGGCTGAGTTGAATTGTTGGTCTAACTCTTCACTACAGAGAGTCTGAAATTACACTCGAGCGTGTACGCAAGATCCTTGGAGCAGGCGCAAACGTCATCCTCACAACCAAAGGTATCGACGATCTCTGCCTCAAAGAATTCGTCGAAGCCGGCGCAATGGCCGTCCGACGATGCAAAAAGGACGACCTCCGACGGATCGCAAAAGCGACTGGCGCGACGCTCATCTCTTCGCTCGCGAATCTCGAGGGAGACGAAACGTTTGAGGCTAGCTCGCTCGGATACGCAGACGAGGTCACTCAAGAACGTATTTCGGATGATGAGCTGATTTTGGTGCGCGGGACCAAGGTCGTGAACTCGTCCTCGATCATCTTGCGCGGCGCGAATGATTACATGTTGGATGAGATGGAGCGTGCGATGCATGACACGCTGTCGATTATCAAGCGTACTTTGGAGAGCGGGATGGTTGTGCCTGGTGGAGGAGCGGTCGAGACGGCGCTGAGCATCTACTTGGAGAACTTTGCCACCACACTCGCAAGTCTCACTCTTCCCCCGCTTCAAACATACATTGACCACTTTCTGCAACATAGGGCTCCCGCGAACAACTCGCCATCGCCGAATTCGCAGCCGCACTCCTCGTGATCCCCAAGACCCTCGCCGTAAACGCAGCAAAAGACTCGACGGATCTAACAGCCAAACTCCGAGCCTACCACCACGCAGGCCAAAACGCCCCGGCGGGTGATCCCAAGCGTCAACTCATGCGCTACGGACTCGACTTGCTTAACGGCGAGGTGCGCGATAACCTCGCGGCGGGCGTGCTCGAGCCTACGATCAGCAAAGTACGCAGTCTCAAGTCGGCGTTTGAGGCAGCGGTGTCGTTGTTGAGGATTGACGATGCGATTCATTGTGCTCCAGGTAAGTTGTGGTGTGTCTGTTGCCGAATGTATGCTCATCCACTGGCCGACTTCAGAGCAAAAGGGAGGCGAGGACGATGGGCACGGGCATTAAACAACTGTAGTCAATCACCGTCACCTATGAAACATAGTTCATCTAATCTCAATCTCTCACACCATTGGGTATAACACCACCGATTTACGCATACGTATCAACAAACAAACAAAAAACACAAGCACACGTCCGGAAATGTATGTATGTATGTATATAAGTGCAGCACAGCAACAACAGAGGGTTAGAGTCCGGAGAGGAGGGGGACGACAAGAACCAATCACTAAGAAAATGGGATTGGAAGAACGGGTTAGATCGCTGTTCCGGACAGACACACACACAAAGTTGAGATGAATAGAAAACAAACACGGAGCGGGGGGGCCGGGGATGCAGTAAGGATGACAAGAGATGAGATTCGTTCGAGGTTCGTCAAGACATCAAGAGCTACAACAGATCGGAGGAAGAAAATACCAGCCGGAAATAATTATCGCTGGCTCGGGACGGTATCGTCCAAACTTCGGTGTGCTTGCAGGTCGCGCACGGTTTGGGCGTCCACTGTGTGGTTGTTAGAGATCGTGACGCGGAAATTATGCGGAGAAAACTTACTCGGCAATACACTCTTCCTCCGCACATGTGGCCCCCCTGTCGTGGCAGATGGCGAAAGTGGCACCTCTGCAGGCCTCACTGCCGACTATTCTCAACAAAAAAAACCTCAACGCCAATTCTCTACTCATATGAACCTGGACGCACCTCGAGTCCTGGATCCGCCTGGGGCGTCCTTTCCACTCCATTTGCACCTAGACTGAGGCTCACATCTCCGGCAACAGCATCGAGCTCTGCTTCCATGGCCGCAGCCGACAAGTCCACAGTCGGATCTCCAAAGTCGAGATCGTCGAGCGCTGGTGGCGGGCTCGGGTAAATGAGCTTCTGGAGGCGCACGGGGAGTTTCTGCGATGGCGCGTTGTGGGCAGCACGATCGAGCAGAATGTTCCAGTGCTCGTAATGATCGACGAGCTTTTGTTGGTCCCTGTAAGAGAGTCAGATTGAGCGTGATCAAGACAGAGAGGACTTACACTTGTCGATCGTGCTTGAAGTTTTGGACGCATTGCTCGAACAGCTCTGGGTTGATCTCCATGAAGAGCTTGAGTGCGTTGTACACCATTCCGTGTATTGTCCTGTGTAAAGTATAAGCAAAAGTATGTGTAAGCTCAAGATTACGAACCTGTTCCAGTGGGTCTTGGAGTTTTGGTACAACGCGGGGAATACAAGCGGGAGTATGACCGCAATGTTGTCGCCCATGAGATTGACAATGTACTCATTATTCCAATAGTAGAGAGCGCGCTCGGCTACCTGGAAGTGCTGACTATTGACGCAACGTGCGAGCTGACGGAACAAGTGTTCTTGGATCTTGACAAACTCTGCAGGGTCGATGACATCAAGAACTTCCTCCACCTCGTTGAGGAACATGACTTCTTTCGGGCTGTTGACCTTTGGCCAGTACCGGAGCAGGCCACGAAGGACTTCTTCCGTGAGACTCGAGTCCTTTTCGAGGAACTGGACCACACAGTACGCGAGCTGGGGGTGGTAGAGCGACAGGGACTTGACCTTGTGCATCGGAATGAGAACGCGCGTGAGGAACATCTTGTGTTCTTCCTTGAGTGGCAAGGCAAAGCCGTTGATGATAGAGCCCAGAATTTCGAGCAGTTCTGCGATACCATTGTGTCTCTCGGTTTCGTAGATGAACTGGTAAAAGACGTTGTTGATGGATTTGCGGATAAAAGCGCGCAAATTGAGGAATTTCCCGTAGATACGGTGCAGGGTTGTCTTGAGAAAATCGCGCTCGCGGGGGTCTTCCGAGTCGAAAAGTTCTAGGAGTTGGAGAACAAATCCCTGATCGATGTAGCGTTTGGCGACGTTGGTGTTGAAGTCTGGGCTCTCCACGAAACGGAGGAAGAATTCGTAGACGATCTGGAGATGGGGCCAGGCGAGTTCAAGCACGGGCTCGTCTTCTTCAGGATCAAACGCGTCGCCAGTGGGGTTGACCTGGGGCGGGATTGTGCGGAAGAGATTGTTGCCAAACATGTTGACGACCTCGGGGTAGATGAGTTCATTGATGACGCCGCGCTGGGTGGTGATGTATTCGAGCATCTCATGGAGGGTCGCGGCCTTGATCTGCTTGCCCTTGAGCTCGGCGCTCGCGTCGTTAAAGTCGAACAGGGTAGAGCACTGGCGGAGCTTGCGGACAAAGAGCTCGGGGCGCTCATTGGGGCCAACCTCGACAAACGCAGGCAGCTTCTCGATCTCGACGCGCTCGGTGACGTGGAAGCGGGACGAGCGCTGCTTGCGGGGCGGCTTGCCGATGACGTTGATGGTGTCCTTGGGTGTCTGGGTGCGCAGCCGGTTCGCGACGGTGGTGCGAGGGGGCGTGGCCTCGAGGGGCGAGCCCACGTCGCCCATCTCGGCGCTTACGACGACGATGGGGGGCGCCGGCGCGGTCCGCTCCTGCTGGGCGTGGCGGGCGGGGGCGCGATGGCTGTCGCGTGAGCCCGAGGCCGCGACCGAGTTGAGCGACGCCACGGCCGACTGCGCTGGACCATGGGGCGGGAGCGGCGGGGTCGGCTTGGACGAGTGCGGGGGCGGTGGCGGCGGGGTTGTCGACGGCGGGGTGCCCGGGGCGGGTGCGGTGGCTGGTGTCGTCGCGGGGCGCGAGGACTTGGCCGAGTCGCTCGAGCCCTTGCGCGAGAGCTGGCAGGTGTCAGTGTGCGAAATATTATCTAATACGTGCACATACGATGCTTTTCTTGATGCCTTTCATCATGGGTACGGCGTGCACGTCGAGATCGACGTCGAGAGAGCTGGGGGCGGGCGGCGGGCGACAATCAAGATATGGGATGGGCAAGGGCGGTCAACCTCAAACACGGCCGGTCACGTGATTGGTTACTACTCTCAGCCGTCCACCACCATGTCCGGTCAGTCCACCCACGCCGTGTATATACCTACACTGACTGTCTGCAGCCATATACACCGTGTTTGCGTCGCCGACACACACCCCAATTCCCCACCACTTGCCGACGCTCATTGTCACTCCGCACGGTCAGTAGCTAGCCGCCGCCCGCTAATATATACGAGCTGACTTGTCTCCAGGTCAGCCCCAGAACGTGCTCTACTCGTACCTCCACACAAACTTTGTGCGTCGGGCATGTGCTATTCGTGTCTGTGCTATCACTGACTGTTTCCATAATTAGAACGCCGAAAATTACCTCCTGACGCCTTCCCCGCAAGGCGACCTCTGCGTTGCCAAGCTCTTCCCCCCGCTCACTCGCAACGCCCAAGGCAAGTCCACCACCTCTGACCCAGGCCATGGGAACCCTGCCCGTGTCGTCCGCTGCGAAGCCTCGCGCTCGCTCAAGTGGACCATCACCAACACGGGTGTCTTGTCACCCATCTACAAGCTCTCGCTCCCATCTCCCGACTCGCCCGATCTCCCGCTCTTCCAAATCTCAAAGCCAAATCCAAACGCAACCTTCTGGAGCATGTTCTACTTTGCCTATGCCGGCCACCTCATCCCTCCCAAACGCATCGAGTTTGGCAAGATCATGAAGAACTCGGCTGCGGGTGGCGGTAGCGCTAATTCTGGAGGCACCCGCATTACCATCACAGGCAAGACGCCTGAAGAAAAGGCTGTGTGGCAGACGCTCGGCGAGGGAAACGAAGACTGCGTCGAATGGGTCGTGCTTTGCGCCGCGCTCAACTTGCTCGAGTAAGTCTCTTGTCCCTACCGACCCGTCGAGCCAAGCGTGCTTATGTCATCCCTAGCGACGAAATCATAAAGGCTGCTGAAAAGTCTGGAAACCCAATGCAGACGGGTCCGCCACCGGGACATGTGCCCCCTCCTGTTCCTGCGCCAGGCCCGCGCTCGGCGTCTGCGGCGGGTGGTCCGCCGCCCCGTGGAGGTCCTCCACCTCGCTCCGGTGGTACACCTGGTCCGGGTCCGGGTCCGGCTCAGCAGCGACCTGGTCCGCCTGGCCCTCCTGGTCCTGGTGGAATGCCCCCACAGCGTCCGGGTATGCCTCCCCAGGCAGGCAGCATGGGCTCGATGCGTGGTCCACCGGGCCCACCAGGTCCTCCAGGTCGACCTCCATTCGACCCGCGCGATCCTCGAGCTCAGCAGTACGGTCCCGGTGGACCAGGCGGACCGGGCTTTGATCCCCGCGGACCACCTCCCCAAGGCGGTCCTCCATTCGATCCTCGCGGCCCACAGTACGGCGGCCCTCCTGGCGGACCCGGGTTCGATCCTAGGGCCGGTCCTCCACCTCCTGGTCATCCTGGGTACGGTCCCGGTTCGCCCGGTCCTGGACCTGGTCAACAACCAATCTACGATCCTCGGGATCCTCGCTCGGGATACGTGAACCGTCCACCCCCACCATCTGGTCAAGGCGGACCTGGTCCTCAACAGAGGCGATTGTAAGTCACATACACGAGAGCTGGTTTTCTCGCGTATGTAGTATCGGATCTGTCATTTTCACTGGTAATTGTGTGCGAGTTCTCTCGTTTGCGATTTCTCCCCCCTGGTTCTTTTTTTTGGATTTTCGGAACCTTTTACGGTTCGTATACCCTTTCTACGTTTTTGGAATCGTCTCTGTTTCTTTCTTAACCCCCCATCCGTGTCTGGAATCTCCCATCCTACCCAAAGCTGTCTCGCTATAACGTCCCATTCCGCTCCCTACAAACACAAATCCTACTTCTTTTGGATCCGTTCCGTTCTTTTTTTGTGTGCATGCTGTCGTAGTTGGTTGGTGCTGTGAAATATGACATATTTGAATTCCCCCTGTTTCTTGCGTGTGTGGAGATGAAATGGTTGGGGTACATGGCAACGAATCGCATTTATTGAGCACCCCTGGTAGCAATATCAGCCATTTGTTCACCACCCGACCCTACTGTTCGATATATACGTTGGTCTAGTACTCATTGATGTCTGGCGCTAAGACCGGCATATGTGTTTACATCTATTTGGCAGTTGTCCATCGTAGGTGGCAATGTGGCTACGTACCCGTTTTGCACTACATATCAGGCAGGCGGAGTTTGTAAATGGCTACGCCGCGGCTACAATATCGATCAGCCCTCGCTACAACCACATAGACCTCACCATGCGGCCCAGTTTAAGTTCTCGCAGTAGAACTCCTCCCAGTCACTCCTCATCTCATCGTATTACGACTTAAGATATTGGTTCCCCACTCTTCCTCCAGCAGCGGCCAAGCGTATACAAGCTGTGCTGTACGGACTGGAAGACGCAAAAGATCTGTACGATGTTTGCCCAAATCTTGGGTATCGTTCGTGTTTAGGAGCGGGAGAAAGTGGGGACAATGGTTTGTTCACAGAACCCACGGAAGCTCGGTTCGAATGAGTCAATACTCTTATTAGTTGCAAACTTGAAAACTCCGTACCTACACTCTGGAAAGGGTGCCGAGCTGGATGCTTAGGCTTCTTGAATGAGGGGGAAAGACGAGGATTTTTATCTTAGGGGTGTCTTATAAAAGCGAGTATAACTCACTCGTAATGCCGTCTAAGGACGATAGGACGGATGGCCAGCATCCCTCGATGGGGCGGGTGATCTAACTCAGCGGATGTGTTCCCTTGCTTTTCTTATGATCCTTTTTTCTCCTCGTAGCTCGGTAATACTTGAGTAGTATTTCCTATGGGATCAATACATTTAATGCCAGAGTAGAGATGATCTGATTCATCAGCGAACGCTCGCAAAGGCGCATACAACCACTCCTTTGATGGCTGACAATGCTTGCTCTCAATATTATTCGCAACAATCAAAGGAAGTTAGGGTAAAAATGAATTCAAGTAATAAGAAAGACATAAGCATAAGAGCAATGCGAAAGACCCTGAAACAGTCCGGCTCCGTGCAGTTTGTGTTTGCGTTTATAGACAATGAACAGTTCTACAACTGCAGACATTAGCATGAGAGTGTATATCGGCGAGGGAATTACCTTTTCAGAAGCTCGGACTGGCGTGAAATAATTTGACGTTCAAAACGTGTGCTAGCACCCCCTTCCCCGCTCCGTATTTACTTGTCACTTCAGGCAGTCAGTCCGCTTTCGCAGATAGACGCGTGACAATCTCGCCGAGCACTACGGCTGCGACGAGACCTCCATCAGCCCAAACACACGTTCGGCAGGCGTACAGAGCCACCCCAAGTCACTTTAGCGCAGCCCATCTTTCGATGGACGCATGACCCAGCAGTCGACTCTCATCGCCCTGCTCGAACTGCAGCTCGGCGCCAACAAGCCCGACCGCGTACACTAGGCTCGAGTACTCGACCTACTGGGAGCTCCCAGCGTC
>JAYRCO010001082.1:0-13322 GCA_037042815.1 Ceratobasidium papillatum | reverse complement strand
TACCACTCCTCAGCATGACACTCGAGTCGACCTCGACACGTAAGCTGGGAGTGTATCCTGGGGCCAGCGCTCGACGACGACGACGATGATTACGACACGGATTGGGATGGGACCTGCACTCTGGGGCTGAGCACACCTCTGAGGATGAGCTCGAGCATGGGGGTCGCACGGAACGTCCTGGGGCCGGTCGTCTGATAGTATACCTTGTCTGTGTCTGTCTGTCTGTCTGCTTGAATGTAACCCAAACCAAAAACCCAAATATTGATTCGTATGATTACTCTTATAGTCTTTGCCTGATGAAATGGTTCAAAATTTGTACCAAACCTATCTAACAACTACCCGAAGCTGCGAGAGAACACGGAACGGCTAGTGTCGTGACAAAGTATATTTTATCTTAGTTGTGGACGCGGCGCATACAACGAGGTCTCTCTTCCCAAGCAAGCATCAAACCACCTAGCAAGATCTGTTCCCGTACCTGCTCCTTATACACAGCAACTATCAATTGGAGTACGCATGTCCCAACATCCGAATCTAGAGAATACAGCTAGCACAAAATCAACACGCGTCGCACTTTCAGACATGAGAGTTTTCTTAATTTATCACAGGTCAGCTCTCTTCTCATATCGAGCCATGCTCGGTTGAATATGAGCCATTTGCCGAGAGACTGCCTCTGCTCCTTGTAGCACTCGCAATAGATTTGCGCTCGCTAGGCCTGCAAGCTGGACACGGGACCAACCGCGACGGCGCAACTCGGTAAACTGAGCATGCTCAAAATCAGACAGTGGATTAAGAAGGGTTTCAACATGCGTACCAGGGTGGGATATTTCGATATATCTTCTAAGCCTACGGGAGTAGAGGCGACACCGTCATAATCGCTGCCGATCCCAACGCTAAACAATGCCAATAAGTACTGTAGCAAACTGCACACGAGTTGTGCACATACTGTTCCCGCCCAGCAATACGTCCTATATGCTCTACATGGTCCGCAACTGAAGCAACAGTCGCATTACCAGGGCTCGCAACAAAACCCGACGCAAAGTTTACCTAACCGGAGGTTCGTTCGTCAGTATCTATGCACCACTGGAAGGCGATAAAGTGAATCACCATAACCACAGCATCCTTCTTGCCCTTTCCTGTCCCAATCATCTCTAGAATATAGTCTGGCACGTTACGAACTACGTTGTGCACGGCACGTGCGGATGAATGAGAAAAGATCACAGGCGCACGACTCAATTGGAGAGCTTGAGCAGCCGTGTCGTCTGAAACATGCGACACATCTATCAGCATGCCTAGACGATTCAGCTCAAGCACGAGGTCTTTTCCTAGTTCGCTAGAGAGAATCATAAGCACGCAATATATCTATAGAGATGAAAGCGCATTCACCTCAGTCCTCCGTGTGTAGGAGGCACAGGAGCGGAGATTCCAGCCGAGTCAGCAAACGCATTGTTGCACGAGTGTGTCAAGGTAAGATAACGTGCACCCATTGCCTGATACTGTCGAAGAACAGCAAGAGAGTTTCCTATCTGGTGCGCACTATAAATTATATGATGAAGTTTAGTACTCAAATTCGAATCGACTAGCACGAGGACGAACGTACCCCTCGACTCCGATTAAAGAGGCAATTTTGCCTACTCGGAAAGCCTCTTTTATGTCGGCGGCTGTTGTGGCGAGCATGAATGTCTAATTACACAAGTTAGCGTTTCTCTCTATAGCAAAGTTGACACCATACGTCAGAGTACTTTTGAATCAACAACTTGGAGACGTCAATCTGCTCCAAAGTATCTCTATTAACTCGAGTTAGTATACGACAACTTCCACCATATACAGACGGGATCCCACCTAACACGGTTCGTAGGAACGAGAAAATCCGGTCCATCATCCTAACATCCCCAGTCAGACTCGGAACGAATCATCCCAGACGATTTATACGACATACCTGGCAAGACACATACACACTCCAAAAGAATCCACCCACACGACCTTGTCTCATGCGCGGAATATCCACATGAGCAGGCATACGTTCACGCAAGTCAAACGCCGAGATATTGTTCTTGTACAACACTCGCACGAGTTCGGGTAAATCTATTCGTCTCCTTCATCAAGTTCTGCTCCCGTTCTACCCAGAACAAAAAACGCACCAATATGCCCATCCTAAACAACATGAAATCAATCTGACTCAGATCAAACCTTGCGTACACACATGAATATTGACTCACCATAACCGGCGCACTCTCCAACACGCCCAACGCCGCCTTTTCAGGATCCCTCGACATGCCGTCTTCAAAAAACGTCACGACCGCCACAATGGCCGAAATGAAAAGCAGCGTAAGCACACTCGAGATCGTGAGCTTCACATAGCCGTGTCTCCGCTTTTCGCGTTCGGGCGTTTGATCGCTATCGGCATGAGGGAGTCCGTTTGCTGTGGTTATGACGTGAGACGGAGAGAGCAACGGAGCTCGTTCGTCGACTTGTTGATGCTCGCCGTTGACGGTCATCGTGAGGATTATGGAACTAGGATGACACAGTCGTGGTCGTAGTCAGCCTCTCGGAGGACCAATCCCGCCCAGGGCTGATTCAAGAAGCCACATTCCTTATCATGCGCAATATTTGCGAGATACATAAACTTATCGCCCCTCAAATGTAGGGTTATAAATCACACAAAATTCCCATTTCAACCACTTTGCAACTTCAGTTTAAACCAGAATTGCATACCGCAGTTGGATAAAGAGAAAACGGAACAGCCAGGATAATTCAGCGGACACAGCATAACACGGAGGGGTATGTCCTTAGGGGGATGAAAGGTAATAGGAAGGGGGAGAGCAGAGCACGGCGACTCACTCAAGAGCACCGTTCTGCGAGATGATACTACAGCAATCGGAAAACGACCAAATCCAACAAAGATGACACAACAGGTGAAATGAAAGGATAGAGCCGCCAGGGGCGGTTGGGAACTTATAAATTTGAAGTGTAAAGAAAGGCAGAGAAGAAGAAAGGTAAAAAAAGAAAGCAAACGATTGCGTCGGAATGCGCTGGCATTCACGCCTAGAAAGTTACATCCGGGGGAGGCGCACCGCGTTCTCCCTGTACTTCATAGACGCCTCACTCCTGCACACCAGTACCTTGAGCCAAAAAAAAATACGGAGAAAATGATCGTCGTCATGTTTGTTCTCCTCGGTTGCTCTCACACATCAAAAGGCCTCGACATCGAGCCCCTGGCGGCGGTTGCGAGCCATGATCATCGCCTCGAGTCCACCAATAGCCTTGGAACGCACGCGCGAAGCAAAGTTGCGCGGCCCGAGCTCGCTCACTTCAGTTGGGGGGCCGCGGGGCTGGCGCACTGGCTGGGACAATGCGCGAGCCGGGGTCGACGCACCGCTCAAGCTCGCAAGGGACGCATTGGACCCAATCTGGCTCTGACTCAGGGCCTGGCCGGGGATGGGACGACCTAGCCCGAGGCCCTCATACAAACGCTTCGACGCCTCTTCACGGGAAGCCGGCAAGGGTTCGCCTCCAACGGGCGTGGTGGGCGAGTTGGAAGCAGGGCTGCGGCTTCCGGTGCTATGCCCGTTGTCAACCAAGATCGTCTGAATTCCGTCTGCGCTCGTAGCAACAACATCAGGCTCGGGGGAGCTAGGGGCACTCGGCGGGGCCTCCGCGGTGTTCGAAAGTCCAGAATTGAAACGGAGAGGCTGCGGGCGTACTCGGCTGTTGTCACGGGAGCCTGCCGAAACAGGAGACTGATCGCGGAACGGAGGGCTCGACGTGAGCTGGCGGGTAGCAGAGGGCGGGGAAGTCGAGTTGACCGTAGCAACTGATGGACGACGCCAGGAGAGCGCTGTGTTGGCCTTGCTGGGAGAAGTGCTCAGTCCAGGGGGAGGCGGAGGAGGGGCGCCAAACTGGCCGAGAGGGGTCCCGCCGCTGATAACCGTGGTCGAGGCATACGAAGCCGTAGTGGGGGTCTGTGGGACTTCATCTCGCTCATACGGGTTCTCGAACTTTTCCTTGACTGGCGACGAAACTCGAGCACCAAACGAAAAGGCAGCTGCATTAGGATTAAGCGCGGTCGTGGAAGGGAGACTCGGCGCGCGTGCGCCAAAACGCCCGCTCAGTCCAGCAGTCATGGGAGGCTGCATGATGCTAGAGTCCTGATCGATAGACATCGCACGGCGCGGAGTCGGTCCATTTCCAAGATTGAACGTCGTCTGGAGCGGACCAGCAGTCGAGGGCACAGCAGCGTTGGCGGCCGAAACGCGGCGGTTGATCACCGGATTCAAACGCGAGCCGTTGGAGAGACCGGATTGGGCTTGCTGGGCAGCCTGAGCAGCCTGGATTTGGGCCTGGAGTTGGGCTTGCTGGGCTTGAGCCTGAGCGAGAATCTGGGCTTGGAACTGCTGCTGTTGTTGCTGCTGCTTTGCCTATCGGGACAAGGGAGGGGAAAAAAATGAGCCAGTGCCGCAACTGAATAGGATCGGCTAGTCATCACCTGAAGGATCAAGATCTCGTTTTGGAGCTGCATCTGCAGTGCTTGCTGCTCAGCGTTCAAGCCCCCCATAGCGCCTGGTTCATTGCATGACGCAAAATCAGCATGGCATACACGCAGTCGGACCAAAAAATTGCATACCGTTGAATCCACCACCCATTCCCTGGTTTTGCAGCATCTGCATCATCATGAGCTGCTGTTGCTGCTGCTGGAAACGATTCGGCTCTGCGTGCGACGCAGTCATAGGGCCGCCGCCGTTCATCATGCCGCGGGGGCCCATGGCGCCGTTGCCAAACTGCATCTGCTGCATCTGGGCCACGAGCAGGTCTTCGTCGTCTTCGTAGATGGCGCTGTTGCCGTATCCATGGTTTTGCGAAGCAAATCGCGGGATCTGGAAGGAGCCGCCGGGCGCAGCAGTGTGGGGAGAATTGATGCCTGAGACGGAGCGGACGCCGCCGGTGCGCAGGCCAGCGAGGAGCGAGGCGCGGTTGTTGGTCTGAGGCTGCATGGTGAAAGAGTCAAGGAGCGTCGGGGACGGTGCGGTGGGGCCGGTAACCAGGTAAAAATATAGACAGGGTCGAGTGTCGGACAACGGACGGGCTACGGCTCAGCGCGCAAAAACGAGATGCAATAATCTACCAACGGGAGCGTCGACGGGGCTCAGGACAGTCGGACAGATACGGGCAGCTGGGGCGCTGTGGCTATTAGACGGGGCAACTGAAAAATAACTTTTGTGTGTTTTATCGTATTCAGAGCAAAGGCAGGGCAAGGCAAGGCAAGGACAAAAGAGTAAGAGCAATAGAGAAAAGAAAACAGCGAACACCAAGCGGAGGTCGCGGTGGTGGGGGACTCTAGGCTGAGGCGGGCCCGGCCTTTATATGCCCCACGTGGCAACCTGAATTTCATATTCGTTGCTCTCCCCATCCCTCCCTCAGTTGCACCATATCCGCACACTCCCATCCGCCCCCGCACTCGCCAGCCACGGCAGCTGCTCGCTCCACGCGACATCGAGCACACCCAGCCCGTCTGCGAGCCTGTGCCCCCGCAGCACCTTGAGCGGCACGATCAACGGGTCCGTCATCAAATCGCTGTACACCCGTGCATGGAACACCTGGATCGTCCCGTCGTCGCTGGCCGACGCAAACAGCGGCTGCGTACTATGGAATCGGAGCGACCGAATCGCTCGGGTGTGGTACCGAAGGACTTTGTACGGCTTTTGGCTCAGCTCGAGATCGAACCAGCAGAGTTTTCGGTCATAGCCGCCTACGATGATGTGATCACCCGAAGGGTGCACGTCCATGCTTGAGATCCATCGGATGCCAGGCATAAGTGTCTTGAGCAGCTTTTGGGCGGCTAGGTCGTATAGCCGGACATATCGTTGTGTCTAGACAAACGGTTACTATTTTCAGACACTGTCAGATTTAGACAGCCGACTTACTGCAACAAAGAAGTGAGGCTTGACCGGATGGAACTGCACGCACTGAACCGCTCCTTTCACCTTGCGGAACGGTGCCTGCGAATGACGTTTGCTCGTCTGGTGTATCCAGACCGCACCTTGGCTCTCGTTTCCGCCTAGAACCAACCCGTACCTAAGTCAAACGTACAACTCGAGCACATGCTGGACAATGACTTACACACGGACGCCAAATAGTCTCCTTTTCGGTGGAACACGATCTGTTTGGGCAGTCCAGACCCCGCGGGGAGCAATACAGTCAGGGCAGGCGACGAATGCGAGGACGCTTTGGTCGCGCGTGCGGTTGATGTTGCGGGGGTGACCACCCACTTGAGCGATGGAGATGCCGACTCGGGTCGAGGCGGTAGATTTGCGGGGTTAAGGAGCGAGGAGGTGAATGCGTGTACGGTAGGAGCGATAAATGGAGGAATAAGATAATGTATGGTGTCTTCCCTGTACGCATGTTAGTTCGAAGTCCAATTAATTAATTAAGTCAAGACTCACACCCCCACCACGAAGAAACTCGCATCCGTTCTGGGACACCACGCCAACGCTCCAATCTTGCCGTCAAACACCCATTTGGCAGCCTCCCTTCCAACTAGCATCTCCCACAACCTCACTACTCCCCCTTCGTCCCCTGTCAACACCCACGCCCCATCCGGGCTCACACAAACACACCGTACCCGCGCGGCACCATCAACACCTCCCGCAACGGCCTCGTGTGTGGGGAACGGACGCAAGCTCGCTGGACTAGGCAACGAGGGGATAAGCGAGTTTGGGTCGATGTTGAGCTTTGTTCGTTGGACACGAGGCGCGAGGTACAGATCGAGTAGACGGTCGAATCGTTCTTGTGCAAATTGGGGATATGCAGGGACCAGACGGAGAGCGTTGTGTTTTTGGGGGAGAAAGTTGCGCTCGCGGTCTTGTTTTTCTGTTTCGTTGAATTCGGTCGTTTCTTCTTCGGTGGGCAGGTACTCTTCGGGTGGGTTGTAGGATTCTGCAGTTGTTGGGAGTGCTGGCTTGGGCGCGGGGAGTGGGGCAGGGTGGTCCGAGGCGGGAGCGGACCACAGAGAGTAGAAACGTGGGGCATTTTCAGATGTAGTGGGTTTGCGAGGAACGATACGACCAGCTCGAATGGCACGGACGATTTTCATGACCTGCATAACAAGCATTTAGTCAAGCCTTGTAAATGATTCACAACACTAGCAAACCAACCTTTTGTTTCTCCCATTTACTCGGCACAAATCGTCGTTTTGGCTCTGGTCTAGCACTAAGAGGCATAATTTCCTCCTTGCCTTTGCCAGTAAACCATTCGATCGTCGGCTCGTACGGGTTATAATCCCCATCGGGATTCTCGCCCTGCTGCAGCCTTCGAATAATATCGAGCTCTTGAGCCGAGAGCTGAGTATCCTGCATCGTCGACTTGTCAAGCGCAGAAGTCCACGACGTAGGATCCTCGACAGTCGACAAGAACTTGTCAAGCTCATCTCCACGAGCAGGCCGAAGAATCTTTTTGCCATCAACGGTATAGCCTATGTGCGGCATATCATCATACCAATGGGCAGGGACGTTTCCAATTCGGTTTGGGTCCTGTGCGAAATGTAAGATGGAATTAGCATATATAAATCATGGCGCACTCACATCTTCCGTAGACGAGTCCGAATCGTAGTCTGGCTCGATGGGGTTGTATATTCGCTTTAGTTGGCCGGTGATGTCGGACGTAGCAAGTTTCCCACTGAGCGGAATTGGGCTTGTGGACCTCCCAGACTCTGTCTCGCTGCTCGATTCTTCCTCCGAGACGTCTGGCTCGTCCTCGTCCTCATCTTCTTCTTCACTAGAGCTGGCTAAATCAAGTTCCGGAAACGGCTCAGCATCGCTTCCCTCGCTCTCCTCGCCAGCATCACTCTCTGCCTCGCCGTCACTGGGCATTTCGAGCACAACTCCCAGCTGCTCGTCCTCCCCACTCTCCTCCTCTACTACCTCCTTTCGCTTTCTAGATTTTGTTTTCCCGTTGCCATTTGTTTGTACGGTGGCTGGAGGCGCCGTTGAACCATTAGACTTTTGTTTGGCCGCCATAAATCAAGAATAACGAGGTCAAGTTAAAAGTAAGGGAAGACGAGCCAAAATCTTTAGATTAGCGCCCCAGTGGCTGTACCCTTGATCGGCGTTTACGCTCTTGACCGACTCTCTGGGCACTTGTTCTCGACCACAAGATGGTAGCGTATGGAGGAGGTGAGTAACTACTAAAGTGTTACTGTGAATAAATACCAACGATACTAGATGAGGTCTCGGCACTCGTACTAGACATTGGCACGTCAACGACGCGTGCAGGCTACGCAGGCGACGACGTGCCCAAAGCAGTCTTCCCAACAACATTTGGCTACACCACACACTACTCTTCCCCAGAAGGCGCAGACCCGACCGACGAAGAAACAGCAAAAGCGAACAAGGAAGTCAGGATTCATTTAGGAGATGAGGGCGTTAGTTTGTGGCGCGACGGCATGGAGGTTGGGAATCCACTTCAGAATGGGATTGGTGAGTTTGTAGGTGGTTTAATGTGTGAGATGCTTATTCGTTTGTGGAATCGGATAGTATATGACTGGACGCCGATCCCTGCTATCGTAAACCACGCGCTTAGCAGGTCATTACGCTGCGATGCGTCCGAGCATCCTATTCTCGTTACCGAACCTGCATGGAACACCCAAGCAAACAGAGAGAGAATGGCCGAGATTTTGTTTGAAGAGTTCAATGCTCCTGCGTTCTACATTGCGAACAATGGTGTGCTTAGCGCGTAAGTCCTAAACCTGTCCACTTTATTTTTTGTGATGTTGACGGTTGAGCGCGCAGGTTCGCTGCAGGCAAAGGAACGGCGCTTGTTATTGACATTGGCAAGTCTGTGGCCAGTGTCGTACCCGTTTCGGATGGATTTGTGCTTCGAAAAGGTTGGAACAATGTTATAACCTTCCGCTGGACTTGACTGAGAGATTGTCTTCTCTAGGCATCGCCCAGTCTCCTCTTCCTCCCCTCGCTCAAACTACTGCATTCACCATCCTCTCGTCCGGTAACCCCAACAATGGACGACCTGGAGCAGCACTTACGCCTCACCAGCTCATCGCATCTAAAATGGTAAGACCCTGCCACGCGAGCTTTAGAACGCACTGTAACCATGCGTTGGCAGCCAGTAGACTTGAACCTCCCACCCAGCTTTATCCCCCGCCTCGACCGTCAAAAAGGGACCACATCGACTTGGTTATCGTGGGCCGAAAACCGAGAGGTCGAGGAATGGTCAAATGGGTGTGTTGGAGTTTTGGATCAGGGATGGAACGATCAGTAAGTACCGTTTTCCTCAAAGAGATACAGTATCTCATTGACGTTTCTACTAGACACGCTGCAGTGCGTCCAGCCCGACACTACGAGTTCCCCACGGGCTTCAACTCGGTCTTTTCGAGTGAACGGTTCGTGCCTGGAGAGGTATACTTTAGCCATCACCACCTCGGCGTGCGTATCCCATGCTTCACTTCTTTAATTCCGCGTTGACATTTATTCTAAAGCAGAACACACCTCAACTACCACCCACGCTCCCGATGCTCATCTCTGCCTGCTTAAACGCAACAGAACCGGATCTCCGTCCAGCACTTCTCAACAACGTTGTCTTGACGGGTGGAAATTCGCTTATCCCAGGTATGGCGGATAGGATCAATAATGAGCTCATGAGGCTTGCTGGAGGAATACACGTGAGCTTCTTATCTGTTATTTTCTTTCTTTCTCTAATACTATATTTAGTCCAAACTCAAAATCCACGCGCCCGGTAATCCCGCTGAACGACGATTCGCGCCATGGCTTGGAGGAAGCATCCTCGCCAGTCTGGGAACGTTCCACCAACTGTGGATCAGTCGAGACGAATGGAAAGAACACGGCCCGAACATTGTTTCACAACGATGTAAATAGCTATTGTTTTGATTTTGGTTGTGTGTACAGTAATTGTTCTTTCTTGGTAAAACGTCCAATTGCTTTCCCTATGAGTGTAGCCTACTTGTTGCCTGATAGCATGCTCCTAAAATCGTCCTGGTTTTTTGTGCTCGCGGATGTTATCTCTCCCCCTGGCTGAACAAACTGCGTAGCTTGGGGTTTAGCAGCGCCCAGTCCTGCCTTTTTGCTCCCCAATCCAGCACGAGGCCTCGACCCAGCCGCGCGTGGTACAAATGATGCGCTAGCGCCAGATTTCCCGGGTCCTGTCGCAGCTTCTTCTGCAACCTCGAGTTGGACGCCGTTGAACATGATGGGCTCGGTGAGAAGTAGCAATCGTCCAACGTCCTACAAACTCGGTATCAGCATCAACCGTATAGTACCGAACGAAACTCAAACGTACGGCTGCGTTCTTGAACTCAACGACCGCCTCGCCCTTGTCTTCCACGACCTGCACACCCACCACCGGCGCAAGCTTTTCGAAGGTTTGCTGGAGAAGTCCATCACTTGTCCCAGGTGGAACCTTTCGAACGCGCAAACTGCGAGAGCGAATTCCAGCTTTACGTGACAGTCCAGCGGATTCGTCCATTCTAGATTTAAAGAAGGGTTGGTTTATTGACATAAGAGAAAGGGGGAGAGGAGCTTACTTATGTCGAGCATTCACTCGCGAGTCGGCAAGTGTTACCGCGATGCGACGTTTTTTCAGTTCGTGATTGTTCATGCTGAGTGATTGGGATGCCGAGGACTATTGTAGCATGAGTATCTTTTGTGAGTTGAAACTTGATTGATTTACTTGCCTCTTGTTCAAACTCAATAAACGCATATCCCTTGACATGGCCATCGTTGTCGGTCGCGAGCCTAATCTCTTTAATCGCGCCAAACTACAATCAAAACCGTATCAGCAAAATCCAAGCACCAGCCAATGCGATTAAAACTCACCTGTCCGAAAAGCTGCTGGAGATCTTCCTTTGTGCTGAACTTGGACAATCCAGCGATGTAAACCTCGCGCTGATCCGCGCCAGCGTCTGTTCGCTCTTTTTTACGTTCGGGGTTGGATAAAAACACGCTCATCGGTTGGCCCGGTTCAAGTTCGTTCCCGTGAAGGCTGAGTGCGGCTTCCGCGGCGGCCTGAGTAATACTAGTCAATGGCGATTCTTGTTATAGCGTCTGTGATGCTTACAGGCGACGTGAACTGCAGATAGCAAAACCGGCGTGTGCTTTTAAACTTCTTGCTTGGCCAGCGAACGTCAAGAATTTTGCCAAACTGGATATATGCGATAATTAGTGTTGATTTGAACGCCGAACTGGGCGCCCACCGGAGAGAATAACCGCCGTATCTCTGCATCATCGGTGCTCTCGAGGAAGTTGGTGATATATAGCGTTGACTTCCAAGCAAGGTGAACGTTGATTTCAGCATCACCAACCCGTTTTTTATCTTTTGTTAGAGCTGCTGGGACGCTCTCCTGATAAATTTTAAAAAAATCAGCTCTGCTTATCTGGGTCAGCCAATAGTAACAAACCCGCTCCATGAACTCTACTGTCACTACTGACTGACTATCAACATCTATCAGTTTGATTTCTCGAATCTCGCCGCACTAGAAATGACAATAAATGATTAGCGTGAGCTTTGGAAGAGCGTGTAATCCTTACATCGTGGAAGAGTTGCTTGATCTCAGCTTCTCCAGTGCTTGGCGGCATATCCGTAACAAAAACGGTGCTATTCTCTCGGTCCCTGTTGTACAACTTCAGTTAAACCCGTCCGGTTCGTGATGGACAGTACATACCGCTTGAGAGTCGTAATGTCTGAAATTGTAGTAACTTGTAAGATATTATGTATTAATGTTTAGGTTCGTAACTCACCAGCCTTAGGTTTCTTCTTGGTTGGTTCTGGGGCAACACGTCGGGTGACAGGACCTTCGGCCTTGCGCTTCCGGTTATCGGACGATGCGCCGTCTACGTCCATATCATTCTCGTCGGCCGCTTGAGCAGACGATGCTTCAGCACCTGTCTCTGCAAAGGCTACAACGTTATCGCTATTGCCAACATTCGCGGCCGCATAGGCTTCGGCAGCTTTCATCGCTTCCTATTTAAATCTTGAGTGATTGATAACAAGTTATCAGGAGTCACACGAACCTTTTGCCGTCTCTTCATTACCAATGCTTGGTGCTTCTCCACGAGCTCTTGTGCAGATGCGAGACTCGATTCATCGCCATATATGTGCTCGAACAGAATCCAACTATCCCATACTTGCTCCGGCCAATCCAGCGGCCTGCTAGCACCTTGTTTGTAAACCTCTCGAGCTTGAGCAACCTCATCTCGTTGACTGTAGGGAGAAAGTGCATTGACCAAACGAATTAAAAAAGCAGATTAAAAGATGACTTACGCAAGGTCTGACGCCCGAGAAGTGCATGCCAGGTAACTTTTTTTGTAATGCTCTTCGGTGGTTTTCCACATGTCGGCAACCATCTCACCAAAATCGGCCCCGCGAATAAACTTAGAATACTGGGTTTCAGACATTAGCATTGTTGCAATCCAATGAAACTATTAAGCAACGCACTGCCGTGGCTAGGTACTGTTCGAGCCGTAATCGAGGATCGCCTTCAGGTGAAGCTATAAATTGATTGTGTCATTAACCACATATATGCAGTATTGTAGGTGTCTGGTACTCGCCTTGCCTTACAGCGTCAATACACTTTGGTAAAGTCGTAACCAGCGCTCCAAATGTCATCTCATCTACATATAAGTTAACTCAGTACGACTGTTGAAACAACAGAAAAGACCTACCTATGCCATCCTCGGTTTGTAAATGCAGCCTGAATGCATCAGCACTTACAAGACCAATTTCGACAAACGCATCGCTGTTTGCAGGTTTCAACTTGAGCAGAGCGATAGCCTGGTCAGTGAGAGCTAACGCATATAATTAGCGTTGGTGCAGCCATAAATGAGAGCACCTCACCATCCACCGAAACGACTGTCTCAGCAATATCTCCGCCCGCGCTTTTACTCTACAAAGCAAGTTAGACACACAATTGTTTGCGAGAGATTACTCATGTACTTACTGCAGACAAGATGCGCGCCGCCCAGATAGCTGATGAGAAAGGAGTGCTTCGTGCAGCTCGCTCTAGCACCATAGCTTCCGTGGCCTGGAGACTCGCAAGGTCTTCTTCAATCTCTGTATCGTCCATGTCTTCGTCTTGACCTCTTGATTTTTTGCCGCGTTTGTTTTTGGCACCAGCTCGTATTTCTGCATTCTTTTTCTTCAAGCGTAACCCACAGCTATCAGTTACGTGAAATGTATATAGTAATCTGGACTTACCACGGCCTTGTGCAAACCAGACCAGAACGCTTGAAGTGTCTCCTCTCCACCAGGCTCCAGTCTTCGTCGCGCAGTTTCTGCAATCGCCCTCTCATACAAAGGGATGA
>JAYRCO010001080.1:0-13359 GCA_037042815.1 Ceratobasidium papillatum | reverse complement strand
ATTCTACTCGACTTCAGACCATATGTCTTAAGGATATACTCATCATCACTTAGTAAGTGTAGCCATTGGCCAGTTTGAACTGCTCAGAATCCATGTACTGGCAGCAAGTATTCAAACACCGCCTCGTGTCTATCATTTGACTACACTTTGTCATAAGAAGTTGACTCCGAGGAGACCGTTTCCATATGAGAACCAAACCCACGTACCATTTCGTAAACGTGCCCTTATTGATACCTTACATATCAATGTATGCTGTAACGCGGCCTATACTTCGACCTTGCTTCTGACCAATATAAGTCATAGTAACTCAAGAGATCGGACTACCCAACTTGAAGTCTTTCGAACTGTCGTGCATAAGTAATGGGTACGGTGTGAGATGAATGGGACATATCTAACTTGAATGGGACATATTGCTGGTGCAACTGTAACATGCTACAAGTACTTCTACGTGTTACGTGTTGGGAGCATCCTCGTTTTCTCTCGAGCCTCGTAGCATCCTTAGTTTCCACAACCTTATAAAAAATGAAAGAAAAGTTACACTTCCCGTGTAGTTGAGTGACTGTGTGATATCGCAAAGTGATTTCGACCTCCTAGCGTTAATGAAGCCTTTTCACAACTATTATCATGGAGCTTATATTTATCTACATATATACATCGAGACTAACTGGGAGATTTTTGTTCTGATTGGTCACTCGACACGCGTTAGGCGTTGGGCAGCGAGCTCCAAAGGCAGAATGACATAGCCCGAGCTTGCAGAGATACTGTATTCTGGCGTGTCTTTAGGGCCATAAGACTATCCTACTGTGAGAACTCCCGGGGGCCAGTTAGAGAGGGCACTTGGCAAATGCGGATGTATGCTGTGTCGAATAGACCAATACTGAGCCCAATGCGTCCTAATCAATAATACTACTATTTACAGTGCGCTAGAAATTTTGGTGCCTGAGATATCGTGTCTAACGAAGATTACAACAAGACATTTACAGTAGGACGACAGGCCAGTGACAGGCCAAGTCTTAAACCCATTGGCTCCACCTGATTAGGCGCCAGCCAAGAGCCTGCTTGGCTAGATTTGTTCGCTTCATTTGTGCCCAGCCTTATCCCACTCCGGCGATTGGCTGTGCCAAACGGTTTGGATCTGATGCCCGATCGCCTTTTAGGAAAGAAGCTATGGTCTGGGTTTTGACAGGTGCGCGCTCAAATGGTTCAGGAGGCCAAATTGCACGCCCGTCCTCTCTACCTCCCCTTCTGTTGCATACCACCGCCTGTACTTCTTAGTTGAGACCGCAGGCCACCTGAGTCAAAATTTGGTTATCTCCTAGTCATACTTGGGTGGTTTACAATCAGTTATCCCGGCATCTTTCGTAAAGATGATTGCGCTCCCGACAATCTTCCTGCTCCTTCTTCCTCTTCAAGCTCTCGCCCAAACAGATTACTCGGCACAGCTGACTTCTGCCGCACTCGAGATTGAGAACGCAATCTCACCGCCATGCAAGAGCAACACCTACTGCCAGTCGTTTGTTGATACTGTGGTACGTCCAAAATCAACTCACCTTTTGGGAACCCTGAGGCTAAATACACTTCATAAAGGTCCCTCGATGCCAAAAACTACAGGGCGACGCTGGGTGCTGGTGCGGAAATCGCGATTCATCACACGTTCGTCTTCTCCGTTGTCTGTTAACCCATGACTCGCTGGGCGCTTATACTAGCATTTGTTCAGAACTGTGCGGTTTGCATGGCTAGTCCGACAGATAATCAAACAACGTTCGACCAGACGGCATCAGCATTACAAGGAGATCAAGGCCGGTCTCGCTTCTATGCCCAAACGAACTGCTAAATGAACCTAACCTTTTTCATCCCATTGTCCAACAGAATACACTCAATTGTGCAACCAATTCCAGGCCGCCCTCAACGCTACCACTTCCGTAGGGCCATCAAGCACACCGAGCACAACTAATAGCCAGTCTAGCTCAACAGCTACAACCGAATCAAGTGGTGGGACCAAAGCTCCAATCGGTGCCATAGTGGGTGGCGGTACGTGCTCATCTTATCTGGCCCTGCCAAGCGGATCCGATCAACATCGCCAAACTAACTATTATGCCACTTTTCTAGTTGTTGGGGGATTGGCGGTGCTCCTCATTAGCGCGGTTGTGTTCCTCTACTGGCGCAAGTCAAGAAACAACGATAACAAAATGCGACCATCGAATGTTTCGTTGTTTTCTGCACCAGCATCGTCGGTTGCGGCGGGACGTCCGTTCTCGGGGTACGATCATAATCAAGCACACTCTCCGCCTCCGCAGATGACATACAACACTGGTTACACTGCTCCGGCCATGCCATATAACGGAACGGGCATGCACTCCCCTCCGCTCACGGGCAATGTAAGCTTTTCGAAATATCCAGAGCCTATGGTTGGCTAGTTGGGCGTTTGGTGGGCAGGCTACAGTGTTGGGTTGTCGATCTTGGGTGTGAGTGAGACTTGTTTTAAGTTCTGTTTCGGATTCGCCTTGTATTTCCTCTATAAAATCCAGTTATGGTTATTCTATTCGGAGTTTACAGCCCACGTCGCATGTCGATCCGGGATGACCGAGTTCCAGAACCGCCTCAATCCCGGATGCACGCGTTCAGGTTGATCACGATGGGATGTCTACCACCGCCGAATAGACGCACGGCCGGGGCCGGCTACATATATGCGCGTGCAGCCTCGGCGATTTCAAATCGCCTGTCAAACTTTGCTCTTCCCCGCACGGTCCACCTGGATGTATGCGCCTCGCCAAGCGCTTATCTGACGTGGCTAAATTTGGTTCGAACTTTTGCGGCTCTTTTAAAACTAAGCAGTTCTATTCGTACAAATACAATTGAGTAACACAGAGACGATACACCAGGTGAAAAGAACATGCACGACAGCCAACAAGTCGACTCCAACATGCTTGGAGACTAGCAAAAAAATGAAGAGTATAATACCACAGAGCGTTCTTGGACAGCAAAAGAAGCCGTGTTTTTGAGCTGTTTTGTAGTGTCGGATTGTCGAATTGTCGGCACTCAAAAACACAGGAGGAACTTGAAGATAAAGAAATACTCCTGAGAAAATAAGTAGAAAGATGAATCTAACAAACCATGCAGTCAAGCTGACGAGCAGAAACGGTGATATCGAGTGTTTGACAGCGGGCTGAACATGGTCGAAAAGGCGAGTCGATCGAAAGCAGGGAGTCTATTTCGGAACTGAAGGGTTGGAGTTGAAGAGGCTGGCGAACGACGAAGAAGTGTGCATGTTGGAGTCGAACGAGTTGGGCTGGTAAAAGCTGAACAGATTATTGTGTTGATACCATCTCGACGGCGCCGCATTGGACGCAGTGGCTCCAGAGGCTACGGCGACCTTCGAGACCGGGATGAGAAGCCATGCGGAGACGGGGGATTTGAGAGCAGTTGATTCTATAACGTCAAAAAGTAAAGCATTAGTATCTAGAACGACAAGTTGCGTGGTATGGACCCTCGCTGATAGATCCCAGTCAGTGAACATCCAACCCACCCGTGATGTACGAAGTCGCCAGAGAAAGATTGGGGCTGAAGCAGGCCAATGCTACAGTCGGAGCGACTGTGCGAGCTGGCAAAGATCTTTCTGGGGTCGGCAGTCGAGTCCATCATGTCAGCGTCTCCCTCAAATGTGGGGAACGGGTAGAGATCGAAATGCGGGTAAGAAGCTAAACGTGCGTACATAAGTGAACAAACGATCTAGGTACATCTGAGATGGGACTTACGAGAACCCTGAGACGAGGCAGTCGTCGCCAACGAGGCTAGTGACGGTGCGGGGGAGGGGGCGTCGTCCATTCCACCCATATCGACGTCTTCAGTGATGATAGCCTCGGTTATGGGTGCAACTTTGGTGTGCTGGAAGGTCGAAATGAAGTCAGCCATTGCACGACCCCACAGTACTGAGGGTCCAACATACCTTGGCAGGTGCATAAGCCTCGAATGAAGGCTCCTCAGAGTCGTCAAACTTGCGCTTGGTGAATGCGGCGACCATGTTGGATAGGTGGTAGGCGTCTAGAATATGACAATAGACAGCGACGAGGCGACAGTTAGGAGGAAGCGGGGGAATGAATATATGCGTAGACGAAGATGAGGGATGTGGTGGGGAGGATCAAGAATATACAACCCCGACCTGTTGGGCGCTCGGTTTTTATGGGGATCCCTGGCGCTCTCACGTTACAAGCTGATTGGCCCACAGCACGTTCCGTGATGCCCTCATAACCGCGATTCCTCCGTGATTCGGATACTATCCCAAATGTTTACCCCTGTATTCGGATCGGATTTCACACCATTCAGTGCAGCATGCCGAGCAGAATTATGGGGTTCTCCCATCACGTGCACTGCCTGGCCCGCCACCTATTCCACTCAACCAAGCAAGGACATCTGATGCACGCCACTCTGTGCTCATCACGTGAAGCGCTGACACTTTATTTGTTGTCATCCGCCGGTTGCTAGACAACAGCGCCCTCCGTTCGGGGCAGCTACGATTTGTAACGATCTTCTTCGCCACTCACCGTACCAACATCCATTTATTTCCATATCTGGCACAAATGCAGGTCTGCGGACAATTATTCGTTCAACAGGTGACATTTCACTCCTGGAGCGGATAAGTATCTTTATCTACCCTGCCCTTTTGAGTCCGTGTTGAGATTGCTACAAATAGGCCTATCCTCCAACTGTTTGCTTTCTAGGTGAGAAACAGAACAGAAGACTTCCGATAGCCCAAATACCAGTTCTGAACGTGAGCTTGGAAGCCTCTCCTCGGTAGATGGATGTCATAATGGATGTCACCAGTGAAATACAGCCCTAGCCGTCGTTACGCTTATCGTGGTTTTCGTCGATCAACTTGCTATCTAACTTCGACTGTTGCGGTAGTCCACTCGATCTGTTTCGTTCTCGTACACACCTTTCAGCTGTGCATACACGTAAGCAACGTGACTCTCCACTAACACGTTTGTTGAGCACGTAACTTGTGCCTTGGCCAGTGCGTATTCTTGCACCAAGATTTCCTCATACGTTACGTCACTGTGCTGCGTATGCCGCACTGCATCCCATCGGAGGCATCGAGGATACGCCCCAAGTCGCAATTCGGAGATCTCCAGCTCCGGCCGCGACGATGTATATAAGAGCAGGTGAAGATGGTGTACAGAGCATCGCTCAACTACAACATCCAACTTAGTTATTCTTATATTACAGCATCGTGAGTGGCCCTTTTCTACTTGACGATTGACTCTTCTGACCATGTATGCAGATGGTATGAGATGCAAGATAACTAGGTTTGACATATGCACTGAACTACCTTTGAGGTACAGGTCCAATCTTGGGAACCCGGCACTCAGTACAACATCAACGATGAAGTCGAATATCAAGGTGTGCATCCACCTTTGCTCTTCCTTCAGCCTTGGCTTATTTCACGACGCTACAGGCGTTCGATACAAACTCATCCAACCCCATCGCTCGCAAGGCGATTGGACTCCGGATGTAACACCTGCTTTGTGGGGACGCGAGTATGGCTCTGGTAAGAACCAACAGCATTTTATCAATATTTTTTTTACTTAATGTATGCTTTCTTTGCAGCTCCGAGCCAGTCTGCTCATCAAGATTATGGCAGCGAACAGCGTCCTTGGGACAAGCACGACCAAACCACCGTCGAATTTGGACATGAGGAGAAGCAACAGAACTGGTATGATATCGACGCAGAACGCCGCAAGCAGCTCGAAGTATGCATTGTTCTCTTGTCTAGCCGGCCTCGAAGATACTTATCCTGCTGCTCCACAGGTTGGAGGCGGATTGCTCGCTGGAGCGGCACTCCTCGGTGGTGGATTCATGGCTTACAAGAAGCACAAATCGAACGAGGAAGACAAAAAGGCTCAGGCCTGGGCCTTGCAGGTACGTATCATGTGTATGCCTATATCTAGCTTGATCTGATCCAGCCAATCATGTAATTCACAGAATTGGATGACCGATGCTCAGCGCCGCACCCAAGCTTTCCACCAGAATGGCGCAAGGTCAGTAGCTATATACCTCCACATACATGCCTTAATATTAACATTGGTCATCCACGATTAGGGAACCTGCTACGTGGGTTCTGACCCATGGTACTCAGATTCCGCAAGGCGCGTTCCAGGGCGGTCAGGACACCGATGGCACCCCGCTTTACGTTGCACGCACCTACTTTGAAGGCGGCATCCGTGAGTATATCTCCACAAAGCCCTGTCTATTCACTCACACCGTATCTCAGATCCTGGCAAGGTCAGCCCGAACTTTAAAAAGGGTGCAATTATTGGGTATGACAACGACGAAATCGAGGTAAGGGCTCGAATCGCCGTGTAGTACAGATCGTGGATTATTGACCTTAATGTGGGGTAAGGTTGAGAACTACGAAGTCTTGATTGTGCCAGACCAGCAACGCGTGCGTTGGGCACAAGCATCTCATCCCTTCAGCGTCCAGTCTCTTGGCGCTCAGCCCGTCGAAGGTGGCCGCGAGGCCGACGGAACACCGCTCTACGTAGCTCAAGCACCTTATAAGGGTGGAACCCATCCCGGGAAGACGAGCGAGAAGCTCAAGGGCGCGGATATCTCGTATGGGGGAGATGAGAAGGTCAGTAATAAGTTCGCGAAAGTATGCACGGTCATTCACTTAATGTTTGATCGATTTAGATCGTCAATCCCTTCAACGTGCTGGTCTACGCCTAAGTGCCAGGTTATATAGACCTATCTGGTTGTTTGTATCGCAAATGAAATGAATATATAAACGTCACAATCACCACTTGTCACCGTTTTCCCACTACCGTACAAGGATAAAATTCATTGGATTTGTTCGACAGAGTAGTTTTAGAATTGAGCCGACTTATGAACGTAATGACTACTTGCTGCAAGATGATCAAGTCTTCGCATAATTGATTAACTTCATTTGGCTATATATAGGACCCCAGGTACCGCGTCGGGTGCACAAACAAGACGCGCTTTGACCATATATAGTAACATCAGCTCAGTTCTGCGAGGGCTATAAGAATATGTCGCACTAACGTGTGAAGTATCATGCCGCTCGGAGGCGGTGACTGCTTTGAAATCTCCTCAACCTTTCTGTGTCTTATTGATATTGGACGGGGCGGCCCTGGCTCTATTGAGACTGTGGGTGCGAATATAGTATTATGGTTACGGAATAGACAGGATTCTATGATAATATGTGGGTTTTTGTACAGCTACACAATAATCTTCCGCCAAAACGTGTTAGGCGGCCAGGTCCCAAGAATAGGCCGGCCATCGCATTACGAAGGCGGGCGGACATAAATCTGCGCAACCAAAACCGAACACCCCACCAACATCGCCACAAACACGAGTGCCAAGTTCAACCTGGCAAACTCTGAGCGTCTGACTTTGATACCTTTTTGTTGTAGGATATCCCGCCAAAGCAGGCCAGCCAAAGATGCTGAAAATACCGTCGAAAAGGCGCCGTAATTGGAGCCGATCGCGAGTGCATATATAGCTCCATGGCGATCTCGAGCCGAAGGCTGGTAGACACTTTCCCAGTTTTGAATCACCCGAGCTAGTAGGATTGTCGCACCAATATTGGTTCCACAGACCTAAGATTGTATACGGTATAAGTCTCATGCATCGATATAGTCGGCCTTGCAACTTACGTTACAGAGGCAGACAGAAACAAAACCCATTCCGCCAACCACACCAAGAATGCCCGAGGCACGAGCCCATGCGGCCCACCATCTTGCGAACACTGCAATCCACCCAGTGGACGCCAAACCCTGAACTAAAATAAACATGGAAAACGCAAACGGGAGCAGAGGATAGGGGAGCCGGCGCAGCGTTGTAATTGGGGTGGGGAATTTTTTTAATAGTGCTAGGGGAAACGGCATATCTTTGGTGGCAGTTGGTTGAGGCGGAACGGTTTGGACTGAATGGTTTGATATTTTGCGAGCAATAGTCGTCGAGGGAAATGTGCTAAGCTCGATATTGTCGAATTCCAGGGGTGTGGCACCAACATCAACTGGCACTGGTTCGCCCGAGCGATGCGCTGCAGTAGGCGAGCTGGGCTCTGACTTCGACTTCTTCTCGGATTTTCGTCGATGAGCATTGATATCGTGCAAGACATCACGGATGAACATGATGATGGCCGCCGGCACTGTGATCATCCAAACTTCAACGTGTAGACCGCCAGCACTAGTTCCGACAAGCACCACGAGGGTTGTCACCATGAGAGCTGATCCGAAGATGGCACCATGGCTATCAACTAGCGCAGCTTTAGGGTCAAGTCCAGAGGCCGAGATAGATGGCGGGATAAACGTTGTTGATCGGAATAACCACCAGCGCAGAACTGGGTAGACCGCAACGGCAGACGCAATTACGGGAAGCACCAGGTTGGCAGTAAATACCAAGAACGAGATGGAGAAACCGCCGGCCACGACAAGATTTGTTGGGTTAGACGATACCAACACGGCAGAGGCTGTCGGGAACAATCAGTCGGGAAGTCTTGGGAGACGGAAGTTGGAGTCTAACCAATGTTGCATGCGCAAAATTGAGCATAAATCCAAGCGGTCGGGGGGACTATCCCAGCCACACGAGTGAGATACGCAAGAAAGGCTGTTCCAGATAGTATGATAGGATCCTGTCAAACTCATTAAGATAGCGTGCCAACTGGTGAGTCGGTCCACTTACGTTACCAACTAGAACCCCAAACCCGAAGAAGAAAAGATACAGAAAAAGGTAGAGTCTGGGGCCCGAGGAGCCGCCTTTTTGCACAACCCAGAAAGCGAGAAAGCGAAGGAGTCCGGTAGCATCCAATGCGATTGCAATGTATGCCTACGCCAAATTTTGATCAATAAGCTCTAGCTCAGCGAAGTAGAAAACCAACCAATGAGATAAAAAGGGCCATAATGTCAAGAGGCTTTATCCCTTCCGTCCCAACAATCCCGTTTCGAACTATTGTCCCATTGATGCATTGTGCGGCCCAGAGAAAGAACACGCCAAAGACGGGAGCTGAGACGTAATTGACTGGAAAATATAACCGTTTATTGATTTCGGACTGTGAGTCGTTTAGCAGTCTCCGGTAGAACAATCGGTATAACGGGGTGCTTAAGAAACGAGGTAGGGGTATCCGAAAAGGTGCAATAACCAGCACATCTAACTCAAATTAATAACATAGTCGCTTGTCACGAAATAGCAACGTACTTACTGGCAACTAGAAAAATAATGAGTGTAAGGATGCTCTTCCAGTTGTTTACGTGACCACCGTTTTCCGAAACCGATCCAACGTCAGCTCTAGATTGCAAGACCCGCAATAGCTCTATTGATTCGGTGCAATATGGGTTACCATCGCGTCACACTGTTCAAAACAATCGACCCACCCTTCTCCATGGCGAGGAATGGTTGGCTATTGACTGGCTATTATGACTTCCAGCCTGAGGTTGAAAGGTGGTGGTATGAGCCTGGTATATTCAAATAGTTTAAAATAATACCTGTTGAGGCTGTGTTTATGACATTCTAGAATCCAAAAGCAAAGCCTCTCGGCACCAACCAGGATGGCGAATCACGCTAGAGCCAAGGCGCAGAAGTCTTGTGTCCGTGTATCCTGAGTAAAGGTGTGGTGTTATCATGCATATTGGTCATGTGCAAACACTGGGGGGAGAGGCGGAATTTTGAGGTATCAAAACGTTCTGAAAAACCACGCTTCTGGCGTTTTGAGTGCGTTTTGATACATCTGAACATCACGTGCCAATCTTGCATACATCTTCAGATTATGAAAATTAGCTCCAACGGAGGAGCACCCGGAAGAATTGACCTTAAGTATACCTTAGCTCTTGACCACGACGATAACGCAGCGGGCCCCCTCCCCTCTACTTGTAAGTGGGCTTATGGTGTGAGCTCGGTGGGAGAGTTTGAATCGTAGCTGACTGGTACATTAGGTTTTCTAACGCTCCGCCATCTGCCCAGATGTTGGCTCCTTATTCAAGGTAAGCCACGAGTTGCTTCTCCTCGGCCGTCTAACTGAATCATAGCATTAGATAAATTAGTATATGGAGGCCAATTTACTAGCTTTTTAGTAGCCACTGCTGGTGCGTGAATCTCATATTGAGCAACTTTACTGTTACTGACACGCTTGGGCCGTCTTACCACTTAGGTTAGTCGGGCCAAAAGGAAGGTCACCTATCCGTGCGTCATTCGGTGTTGTTTTGTATTGTTCTGCTTGTACTAAGGTGCTCGAAACAGTTACGAACAAGACACTTCCGCCTCCGGGGGTTCTCAACGAGGTAGGATGATCTTAGAATGTGTTTTTTTTTTGCACTCATATTCGGACAGCCACGGAGAAGTGAGCGCGCAATTGCTAGACACTCTAGGGTAACAGCGACGGTAAGTACAATTCCGACTCTCTATTCAACATCTGCGTGCTCATCAAGCCCCTCTCGCAGGTTTATTACGAACAACCACACAGCAAGGAGAACTGGGAAGTGCGTTTGCGTTTGTGCCACTCGTTAGATGTGCCCCTTGTGTATTATACTGTATAAATATACCAAATTTGAGTGACGTATTTGTGCATCGGCAATTGATTATAATATATATGCATCCAGGTGTAGAGCTCGGCGCACCAATGCCGAGGATCACGTGGAGTCTCAAGATGCACCTCAAAACGCATGAAAAAGGCACCGTCTTGAGAGTGTCTTGAGAAACATCAAAATTGTTATGAAATTTCTCCCACACATAGGCTAAGCGCCGCGTTTTCATCACGTTTTGAGGTCCTCAAAATCCCGCCTCTCCCCCCAGTGAAATACCTGAGTAGAGCAAGATGAATGGCTTGAATTCGGTACCGAACCAGGTGCCGAAGCTGACGCACCGCCCCGGCAGCTCCAATTTACAACCATCATCATATAACTTATCGCCTGTTTTAAATCCCCAAGCTACACCACGCCAAGGCCAGTTGGTATGTCTCTCTCGATTCAATAATGCGGTAGATTATACTTTTAATAACGCTCTCTAAGCTCCGTTGTAGTATCAAAGACTCGTTCTACGCCAGGCGCTATGAAAGAGAAATCTAGTAGACCTGGGCCAGTTGGAAAGAGTTGTCTGACTTGTAGACGAAGGTGCGTAGTTTGCTTTCATTCTCACTATACAGAACAGCAAGATTAAACTTTGTTAATAGACGCAAGAAATGTGACCAAACGCGGCCAGTGTGTGAGAGATGCAAAAAGGGCAAATTCGAATGTTTGGGATATGAAGGTCCTGAGATCGACAAGACCTCTGAGAGCACAGGCTCTGAGGACATCACTCTTGTGGACTTGGATCAAGTTGGGTGTGCTCAAAGTACCAAGGTGAGCAACCTATCAAATGGGGGATTAGGATGATTATATATTCAGATCTAGCAGAACAAAAACACGAGTGCGACGAAAACTCCTATCTCAACAATCACGACTCAAAACAGTCCCGATTTATTCACCGACTCAGACCGTACACCTTCTAGCACATACTCCGACATAGCCGACAGGTCCTCCCTACCTTCTCTCTCTCTGTTCTCTCAGCAACAGGCGAGCTCTGATTCGGCATACGACGCTACGGTATCTCATCAGCCACGTCAACTTGAAGCTCTAGTAAACGTATCTGCCTCACAGCCTGACTCGATGCACCGTCTAAGCGCTCGGACCTTGTCTTTGTTACTATCCCGGCCACCCAGCGTATCATGGTTCCCCACAGACGTGCTGGATATGACCAACTTCTTCATGGCTCGATGTAAGTACAGCAACTTCCCTCCAGATGTCACTGTGTCTCATCCACTGGAACAGTTGAACGGCTGATTAGTATGTCATTCTTCAAACCATCTTACCAACAGGTCGCAAGAATCCGTAACGTTGTAAACTGGCGACTGCAACACTTTTCTTCGACCCGGTGGGCAATGTTCTTGTGCACCAAACTGTTCGATTCTATCCTTTCAGGGAATCCTATAACTGAAGCGGAAAATGTCGCACTTCAGCGTGCAATGAGCCAAATCGAGCAGTTGCTCTATTCGACACCAACACAATACCTCAGTCCAGCCGAAGCTCAGAACCAACTTACTGGTTATCTAGAGGTACGCTTAGCCATCCTCTGTGTTGTTGCGTTGGATTGCTGATAGATTCATAACATGTATAGCTAGCCCTATTTAGACTTAGAACAGACGGAACAGACACATATGACCTCCTTAGGTCATTCGCTCCGACCTTCTTGCAGTTGGTCTTCTCGGACCCAAGTCTCTGGCCAACTAACTCCCAGTCTACATCAATCTCTCTAGCACATGTGCTTAATTCGGACAGCTATGAGATCTCCCACTTTGCTATGCTCGATATGATGTGCTCTATGGCATACGGCCTACCCCAGGTGGTCGAATACGATACCACCATACCGCCAATTGATGCTGGAATTCATCCCGCAGAACTAGTACACGGATGCCCACCGTTTATGCAGTTTATATTGGCCGATATCAACGGACTCTGCGCCTGGAACCAAATCGGACCTATTACAAACTGGCAAACCATCGAACAAAAGCTGCAAAAGTGGCAGCCCAAACTGCGGCCGGCAACAGAGGAGGAATCATGGAGAGGGATAGCTCGAGTGGCGGTCCAAGAAAGCTGGCGTCACACACTTCTTGTTTATTTGTATATGGTGAGCTATCCGATGTTATCGTACTAGCTGTTCTGAACTAGACCGTGCGTAGGCTGTCTGCGGTGCTAAATCAGACGACGTGCACGTTGCAAAATCCGTTCGACAGATTTTTCAGGTTATAAATACTGTCAAGTACGAAGTACAGCCCGTTGCTGACGCCCATTTTTTCATGCAATATCTTATTGTGAGTCTTGTGTAGTTTTCTTCCATCTCGAGCCAAAGCACTCACGTTGATATACGACAGGGAGGCGCATTCACTCCAAGCGAGAGGTATCGTGCCTTGGCGCGGGAAAAGCTCTCGAACGGTATAGCAACTAAATTCTGGCTTCTAAAGGTCAATGAAATGGTTCCTATGCTCGATCTTCTGTGGCATGGTGCTGCCGCAAATGGCCGAGGGATTCGGTGGAGTGACTACGTACATTCAAGACAAACTATAATACCAATCACCATATGATCTCCTATTCCCTTATCGATTATATATATGTATGGACTTGTACAGTGTAGTTCTTGCTATCCCTTGTATTTGTTACTTAGAGCTTCAATTTTGATATACTGCTCACCCCATCAATCGCAGCGCTACCTAAATGAAGTCGCTTACATCATCCCAAACTGCCCGTTTTGTAAATACCTCATTCTTCCTGCCACCACCTGCTCTACATTTCAAGAACCGCCAATAGGGTGGTTGGT
>JAYRCO010000108.1:0-48623 GCA_037042815.1 Ceratobasidium papillatum | reverse complement strand
TTCGCGTTTGATGTTTGTTAGTGATTGTAGACCCGAGTACGCTCTACCTTGTCTTGATGCACGTTTTGCCATTTTGTCAGCGATGTCGTGACCTCTGAGATCTTCTGACCGCAGCTACTGATGTGTACTTTGGTCACGCGTGACGTAGGCGCGATCACTCCCTTGGCATCTATCTGCGGGCTGTGGGCGCTCAAACCCAGCTTCATTCACTGATCGATTTACACACTATATAACGCCATAACCGGTCGCCGGCAAAGCTCTCCGTTGGCCGAGATGCGCACTGTGCCAAAAGTACGCATTTAACTCTGGCGAACGGGCTGTATAAAGTGCCCAGTGCAGCGGCCTAAAATATTAGCATAGGTTCGAAACCCAACTCTCTTTGTGAACACTCTCCGCTTTCGACATGAAGGTCCCTACAGTCAAGTTTACCGAACTTTTCGGCACTCAATCTTCCGGCACAGTTGACAAATTTGATGTCTATAACTCTTCCAATATCACGGTCAACCCTGAACATAGTATCACACAGTTTGAATGTTGTGAAAGGAGTGATATTATTGATGGTATACGGTAGGCGGATTTTCTTGAGCCTAGCTGGCAATCTTCGAATTCCTATTTGATTATGAATACAGAGTCACATACAAATATGCCGACGGTTCCTCGGGCACCGTTGAACACGGCACTTTCCGCACCGAACATGTACATGACAACTACTTTAGTGTCTCCGGTAGGTTTGCGTTCTAACCGAACTGAACAACGTATAACTCAACTCATGTTCGTAGAAAAGGAATATATCTGCGCGGTGGCTGTCTCTTATGAATATGTAGACGCAACGGGGAATGTTGAAGGGGTTACGGAGCTCGAGCTATGGAAACATAATATCGAAACCAAGGAGTCCTTTAGAGCAGGTCAGTAATTCACAGCTTATTTTCTTGCAGTAATTTTCATAAAGAAAATCTAAGGGAGATATGGACGTGCGTCTCGGAGGGCCACAGTGCACGAGTGGCACATGGACAACCATGACGGCAAAGTCTACGTTTTTGCAGCGCGCGAGCAAGATAATGCCCAAGAAGCGGGCCTCAAAGGACTCGCTTTTGGTTCATTTGATGGTCAAGTTACCCTGGCCGATTCTGCGGAATATCCGCCGACAGATGACTCACAACAAGCTAGGGGCCAAGAGTTCGACGACATCAAATCTTGTACGGCTTTCGCTTCAATTTTACGACCAAATATACTAACAGCGCCTTTGAATTTAGTTGGTAACTTGCTGAAATTCAGCTGTCCCATTAAATCAATTGATATCTGGTCGGATAAAGTTATTGAAGGAATCCAGTGAGCGCAAGTAAAAATACTATATACCATATCTCATACATTCCCCGCAGAGTCACATACAATTTGGACGACGGGGATACCAAGACTGAGATGCACGGTTCAGTATCCGGAGCAAAGCAGACAATTGAACTTTCAGGTGCAGTGCTATTGGTTGACATTATTCACTTGCAACGCTCACGAATCACAATGTTTGTAGATACTGAGAGCATCGTTGGTGTGTTTTTTCTTGAGCCCAATTCACAATGAATATTAATTATCGATTTCACCCACAGAAATCAAAGGACTGCATGGAGAGGCATGCCCCGATACCGACTGGGGTGACCGCATAAACCTACTGGACTTCAAGATTTACGATGCCGAGACAAACACCTTCCGCAACGCCGGTACGTCTAACAAACTAGAGGTATCTTTCACTCACCAACCTTCGAACAGGTACCTTCGGAAAAGTGCAGAAGTCCTTTAAGCAGAGCACCCGCAAAGATATATGCGTTCGGGGTCCCATCGTCGGAGTGGCTGGAACGGCGGATAATGGAACGGAAAGGGGTAGGTGATGTTTTACTACTTGATTCACAGGGCTAAGCATTTCATGTGTCTCTGCAACAGTCGGACTCGGTAGCCTCAAGTTTTATACCCTTGCCCCACCGTGGAAAAGCCTTAGCGCTCGGTTTCTGAAAAGTAACTAGTAGGAAACTAGGACATGTTTTGAGAATCCGAAGGCGTTAAAAAGGTGCTGGTTGTGTTAACGAGGCGATGGTTCTTTGTGTTCCTTAATTAGCCTCGAAGTAAATTCATTCATATATGCATACATGTTTAAAGTGAGCCATATCAAGAACCGGAAGATCCGTCACTCGTCGGCCTAGCCACCTATTATTCTATTATTCTAGGTCGGTTAGGTTGAACTACTCACTATTCAACCTTGATGGCGAACCCATAAGCTCCATGCAACTTTCGTGTTAGGTACCTCAGCATACTGATTGGTTCATGAAGACCGCGGTGACTTCAATCTCTGGTTCTTTCACCAAAGGAAACTTTCGAGATCTCTGAATATTAGTACAACAGTTTAGCTTCTTATTCTGTGAAGGGTTAAAGTGGCGTGGACATAACATCTCTGAGTTCATGGGTGATTTTCCATTATCAGGCTAGCTCGGTATCGTAATTACAAAAACTTGAGATTCATCGAGTTACATGAATGAATACGCAAATCTTTGATTTAGCTGCTGCCTCATGGCGTTCGCGTGTAAAATTTAACGGTATTCAACCCAACTAGACAAAAAATCTCTACGATCAGTCCGAAGTAACATTTCATTATATGATCCTCACCCTGGCTCAGTTTGTTATTGGCGATGCCAGCAAGCCCAACAAGTGGGCCCGCCACGTGAATATCTTGGCGAGTCTCTTGAAGGATGTGGTCACCATGACCCGTAGTACCTATTACTAGTGAGATAAATTCCTATCTGGCTGCGACCTAGAACACACCAGCGCTGCGTACGAAGCCCGTGGTCGAGTTGAAGATAGTGAAGTTTATGAGAATCACTTGATAGGCTCGACTTTCGATAACGTGCTTGGCTACGATTCCATTTACTTCTGTATGACAACACAAGAGTCAGTCCCACCAGTTGCTCATAAGAGTTGATGCTTTCATGCAACGCTCCACCGACCTATGATACTCTCGTTGTCTATCCACAAAAGCATTTAGGTAATCTTGGTTCAACCTCTCTAACAATTTATGTACATACCCTCCAAGGTAATGACCGACTTTTCCTGGTTGCAAGATCCATGAAGCATAGGCACATGATCACCGTTCGACATTTGGTACGTTACTCTAAAATAGGGTTCAGCCAGGTGCAACCCAGAGCCCGTTAAGCTTACTTACTCTATGCCGTCAATCAACGCACCATGATAAACTACGATTGACTTTATGGGGTGGTTCCAATCGAGCTTCTCTTTGACTGCTCAAAGTCAACTGGCACTCAGACATCAAATCAAGCTGGAAGAATCACACATACGTTCATGAATATCATCATATGGCTCGCCCATAAGGCTAGAATCACGGCCCTTGCCTCCATACGGAATTGAAATTGCAAGAGTTACTTTCGGACCACCAGTGCCGTTGAACTCCATTACTACAAAAATTGAAGATTCTAGTATGAAAAAGGTGCGCTGGCGAATCAAGGCGTATCTTTCTTGGCTGAGGGGTGTTTTATGTTTCTTCTCTGTGAGGGAGGAGCTCACTAATATATTCTGTCAGAGGCTTTCGCTTTCCGTATTACATTTAAGGCTTGTGATGATAGCCGATGGCCGGTTAATTCACCCGGAGTGTCTGATAGGGCGAGAAGCAGCTGGACACGGGGGCGTACCGGCTTGTGATGCAATAGCCCCGGTTAAGAGCGTCCGTAAAATTCCAGCGGAATAGGTTCGGTCAGCCCTATCTCATCTAGCGCCGGATTCAATCAACTTTAAACCGGGTAGAGAACTGTGACTTTGTGACAGCATACTATTTATCGCCAAATCTGAGTTTCATTCCAATATCGCTACCTGCCGAAGTGATCGGTCTTGCATGCTCGTAGATAAGCCATTGAGTTGAAGTGGATCGTTGTAGCAACTGTGGTATGAGCAAAGCTAGTCCATGTCCTACTTACACAAACCACGTAATATCCGCGTTACTATAATGATGTGACTGTTCTTCCATCAGAATTGTTTGGCGCTCACAAACGGGCTGCGTGTGCTCCTCAGTACTATGGCATCTCTCTGCCAAATATTAAGGTTCCGGGCGTATTAGCCGGCTGACGGTTAGGCGTCGCTGGTTGGCCAAGATGTTGGCTCAGACTCCGGCTTTGATAACCTATTCTCGAGATATAAGCAGTTCAACCAGTCCAAGAATATTAAGACCGGCCAAGCAAAACCTCACCTCCGCTCTACTGGCTGTTAAACTCATGGCAGTAAGCAGTAATTGGTATTTACTGCTGCATACCACACTGACGAGTGGCTAGCTTGCCAGCAGACCTACTCTAGCCATTTCAATTCCGTACGGAGGGAAAGGTCGCGAGGATTTGGGCAAAGCTTACAATGACATCAAAGAACGTAAGTACCGAGGTACTCCAGACCACCCGACTGACTGTTCTGCTGCCTTGAGAAGTTGGGAACAAAATTGACTTTAATCACCCGATAAAGTCCGTTACCGTGTACTGGGGCTCGGTAATTGATGGCATCGAGTACGTAACTCGATCACTCCTCAGTCACAAGTTTGACCAAGTAGCTTTACAGAGTGACGTACCAGCTGTTAAACAAGCAGCAAACGACAAAAATGCATGGGGCGTTTAAAGGTGCGGCGAAAAAGACGGAAATACAACTCTCAGGTGTGGAGCTGTATCAAAACATCTGATAAACTGACTAAATATCACAACAACGACCAGAAACCGAGAATATCGTCGGTGAGCAGCACTTCTGCTGGGACATACCATCGAATCATCTGAGACTTATTTGTTACAGAGGTGTCCGGTATACATGGTTTGACACATGACGACCTTGATTTCGGCTGGGGAGACCAGGTAACTTTACTGAGCTTCAAGATCTACGACTCTAGAACTGGCTACCTGCGCGAAACTGGTGTGTCTCCATGATACGGGATGAGTTTTGCTCTAACAGGTTATCAAATTAGGAACAATGGGAGTTGGTGACCATTTCAACCAGGAATACAGAAGAGATATTCTTGTTGTTGGGCCTTTAGCAGGATTGGCCGGAACTTCAAACAATTGTTCCAATCAAGGTTAGACTTTTATTCTTCGTGGTCTTGGACTATCGAAATATTTAAACCTTGCGATTATTGTAGTTGGACTCAATAGAGTCCAATTCTATACCCGAACGCCGGCTTGAGGTTTAGGCAGCTAAAATCGCGCGAGCCTCATCCCTGCTTGTATCACTACTATACTTGAAGGCGCTCTGTCTTATATACATCATATTGTCTTTTCATTTCGGTCGAGGCAAACTGTATAACATTTTGAGTCTTATGAATAAGTCGCTTTCTGCTCCACTTGGATGGTATCTTGAGCATTTGAACCTTAGATTAAGGTAGAGTTTTGTATCAGCGTCAATTGTTTCTGCTGGTGGCGAGTCGACAGAGTGCTGTGTTCGAAGATATCAGAGTGACTGTGCCGTGTGGCTTGAGCTTTCAAATCGCTGACTACGTCGCTATGTATACCTTTTTATGACTGAGTTAGAAGCAGCAGCGCTGAAAAAAGAACTCTGGCATGTTTTCGGTACCTGTGTCTTCCGGCAATTCAGGATGTGAGACCTAGTGAGTTGGTATATGTTTGAATAAAATGATCCAGTCTGTTCATGAGTAGCAGATAATATGTACCAAGGCAGAATTGTTGAACTCATAGGCAATAAAGAACTTATCATTGGCCGTTGTCTGCTCTAGCGCCCCGCAATCACGAAAAGTGGTCCTTGCACCATGAAAACATTCCTACGATACTCTTAGTCCGTGGCGATGGGATTTTAGGTTCCTGCTTAATTGCGTCGAGCTTACAGTTATAATAAGAGTAGCTACAATTACGATTCGTACTAGTATACACTGTAGCGAAGTTCGATCTCGTCGACTCAAGGCTCTGAATCTGTCATCTCATTCCGTTCTACCCCCATGTATCACGTCGAACTCTACGTTTCGAGGTTCATATTCATATCTTTGTTCGTACTAAAAATAGTGACACACCCGCTATGCCTTCTGTGACTGATGAAGTGCCACATGTAGTTGAGCGTTCATGACAATGAAGATGATTTGGATTCACGAGACAATCTAATCCCGTGGTAGGTAACACCGTCTAGTCTGCCATGATTGATAGTTTTGATCTTCCTGTTCTTGGGTCAGCTATAATACTGGGATAACAGGCTAGCTAGCTTGTAGCTCGCATATACCTACTCAAAGCTATAAAGAACGACGTTAGATTAGACAGTAACTACCGGGATCGGAGAATCGAGATTAGTCTAATCGCCAGCCACAGTGGAAATAAATATCAAAAAATTGAGGTTCAACGGTCTCAACGATCTCAGATCATATTATATTATTAGCAATCTCTAGGTCAAGCATCCCGTGTAGAACTGAGATACCCAAAATGACACTGCTGACATTCATGTTAGGCAAACGGGATGAGATCCCTAGACTTTCAAGTCCTTTGAATCTTATGCCCCGTCTCAAGTCCCCCAAGCTACATGTGACTTGAGCGTAGAAGCTATGAAGATGGAGTATCCTCACGTGGTACTGAGCCAGGTAGTTTACCGGCGCCGGTTATACAGTGCCAGTGGAACGCCTATCAATCCAAGGGCGTATAATCGTTCCTGAAGACTGATTGGGCGCCAAAATCTCTACGGAGCACGATGGCGCAATAAGGTATGGTATTATCGCCAAAGGATAGTCGTGGGCGATTCCTCGATTTGGGCTTGTCACGGCGTGACTATCGATCGGCTCAATTCTCTGGCGTGCAAGAATTCGCATTAATTCGGTGGCTGGTACTATCGCTGACCCGGTAATGGAACACCTTGAGTTTTGAGCGCCTGGTAGCATTTCTAGTAATCTAAACTTTCTGGTATTTTGAGCAATGGTTGTCCGACATCTTGGCTACTTCTATCTCGAATCATCTGTCTCAAATGTATTTACATGCTGATATATATACATAACGAGAGACTGGGTGGTTTTGACCATGTAATGGAACAGTTAGTCAGCTTTGATGTGATGTAATAAGCCAAACAAGGAAAAGATGGGCTTTTTTGATTGGCTGGCCTACCAGTTTATCAATTACTGATTGAGCCTTCCACAAGAAAAAGGGCATTCCTCGACAACCAGGCAATCCTTCAAGTCCAAAAGAGGAAGATATCATAGCTAAGCCTCACAGTACTTGATGATAAAATTTTCGAGGGTCGGTATTATGTGTGCACTCTCATTCGAGTCCAAATTACCTTCGGCTCAATGTCTTACAAACGACCTCGACCACATAAATGTCCGTAAAGCAGCTTATATGGTAGGTTTAAAAATACAAGATAAATAATGGGCTCACTATAGAGCCTAATAGAACGCCTGTGCACGATATCAGACATCAGAACTCTGTCTTTCGTGCATAATGTGCGGTGTTCCATTAGGGGGTCAGCATCGTCACGTGTTCCATTACCGGGTCAGCGATAGTATCTAGAATGTACAGTTGAAAGCTCGAAAGGTACCGCTCTTCGTCTAGTGACTTAAAACACATTGAATAATGAACGAAACTGATTTACGGCGGTTAATGTGAGTGTTTGTGCGCGCTTGACGTGACGTGATTGCAAATTGCTATGTCATCCTTCCGCTCGCGCGAGCTCGGGATGACCACAACCATCCAAGAGATTATCTCTCAGCTCCGTCAACAAATATCCTCACTTGAAGAGCTTGAAGACCTACTCATTGCTCCTCTTTCATCCTTGGGAATTCCAATACCCAAGTCTCCTACTTTGCTACGCATATCTCCACCGAACATACGTCAGCTAGGAACGCTTCAGTCGACAATCCTCGCCCAAGTATACCCAGTATGGGAGGGCCATACTACCCTATGTGATCTGTACTTTACTCCTCCTAAGTCCAGTGTGGATGGTCAATTCGGTGAACAGGTCCGCGCTCTGTTATTACATGGCTTGACCCTGCTTGCTACCCCTCCGTTGTCTCGATTCTCGATTCGATTGCTCGAAAAACTCGTACAAACATACTCGCTAGATCAGATTTGGAATATCACACAACATGGTGGACAAGAAGCGCAGGCGGGATGGGACAGAGCGTTGAGCGTGTGGATGAGTATCCCGGGAAAAGTGGCAAACTCGTTGCTTGGGTCTGGGATGACTGGAAGTCGAGATATTCCAGAGATTCTATCGTTTGAGTGAGTTCAAGTTTGCCGTTGCATGGACTTTGAACGAAGATCGGCTTATTGACGAGAAAGGGAACACGCTATTCAGACTTGCCTCGCCTCGGAACGGATAGTGTGGAGTGTAGCAAGCCGGGCCAGGTTTGAAGTGCGTGAGTAATATTTCACCGCGCTCCATTATCATTATTCTAACCAAATGTTTACTTACCATCACGGCATTTCGTTGTTTCTTCCGTCAAACGCCACCCGGCCCATTTTGAACTTTCAAGCCGAGGAAAGTGTCGTTGAGAAATTAACTCATATTATATCAAAGTTAATCTCAACTGGTCATTTCTCCGAAAGCGGCACTTTGTTCATCCCACAAGCGTCGCCCTGTGTCGGCACTCGCATTGTATCAGTTCATGCTCGAGCGTACTCTACTCTCTGGTTTCAAATTACCAAAAACTTGCCTGGCCCTCAACTCCAAAAATTTGCGGTATCGCTCTTTAACTATTTGGATTCTGCTCAATCGCGTCGGCCGGCTCCCGATGTGCCACATTCTTCCAAAGTTCTCCACACCTTCTTTGGCCCAGCTTCTCAAGCCCCGTCCGAAATCTGGCATACCCTCATTGGTAGCGGGAGAACGTGGAGTCGCAAACTTGTTCGGGGGATTGTCGGTTGGGCAGCAGGGGTAGGAACGACGCCGGAGGAAACAAGCGAGAAGGGGTTGGCGGTGCTGTTGGAGCATGTTCTGGCCCGATGGGTTGACCCACAATATGTGACGCGTGCACTCCTGAGCGAGCACCGATGTGGGTTCCCTCTTCTTAATTTTCCTGTGCGTTACTCAACGATTATGGCTAAATGCTGGTTTATTTACAGATTTGACAAGTCTGCTAGTCCTCACGCTCGGTGCCTTGACTAGCATCCCAGCCGCCCCCCCTTACTCTCCACCTAGCCCATCTGTGGATTCATTTCCCGAAACTATCTTGGATCTCAATGACCTAGATCCTCTTGAACCAACTGCGCCTTCTCCGCCTATGAACAGCTCGATTGCTCCGCGCGTCCATCCCCTTGTGACTTCGACTTTACTATCCCCAGCGTTTCTTCACGCAGTAGGCGCCTACCTATCTATACAGGATCAATCCGTACGCCGATGTGGGATGCTTGTTGCCGAGATTGTGTCTAGTGGGAAAGCGGAATTCGAAGACTGGGATGGAGACGAGGAGTGGGCGAAGTGGGCGACTGATTTGAGAGCCGAATCGCAGAATCTGTTCAAGTCGATTCAGGAGGATGCCGAGAAAGCGGATGCGAGTCAGCCTAAGCAATCAAACGAGCCGATAACTGCTGCACCCGATCCACAAACTTCGCCCACCAGACTACCAGTCTCCGCGCCAAGTTCGGAAGAAAGGAATGTCTCAAACGACAATCATAGGATCGTGCCAGAACCAGACTCGGATGACGATTCTCTGATCGGATATGACTCGCCCTCGCCTACCTCTTCTCGGGCACCTTCCCCGACCCCATCCGAACTTGCCGACCCAACTCTCCGACGAAAACCTATTCTTCGGCCTGTATACCTTGCAGAACTTGTTGCCGTGCTCACTGAAGCCCCGAAACATGTGGTCGAGGTCCAGCTTAGCGAGAACTTTGGGGGAGGAGGGAAGAAATCGAGGCGAGGATTGGGACTCACAGGCGGACGAGGAGGCGGAGATGCGGAGGACGAGAGGGGGCGAGTCGAGATGGCGTTAGAAGTTGGCGCTGAACTGGTTAGAAGGAAACGAGGGTATGGCACTGAACTTGGTATGTATCGCCTCTCATATGCGAGGAATTATAACCAATGACAAGATAATAGACGAGACCGCAAAGGACCTGGTACAGCTATTTGTTGCACTGCAGGATAATTTCGATCTCGATCAGTTTGAGGAAAGGAGGCAAGATGTGCTGGTAGCACTTATTGTGTGTTGTCCTATTAAAGCAGCACCGTGAGTCGTTTTATCGTCTTATCCAAAGACCTGGTTGGTTATCAGTTTATTTACGAAACAATCCGTATAGATATGTGATAGAACAATTCTTCCATCACCAATACTCCTCAGTCCAGCGATTCACCATGCTTAATGCACTAGCGCTTGGTGCAAGAGAACTTGCTGGTCTCCCTATTCCTCCATCAAGCCTTGCATTGAATAACAAACGTCCACGAGTCGACTTTCCGAGCAAAGTGTTGCCTGGACAAGCACACCTGCAATATCTTTCTGCCGTGGATCTTCCGCCTCTATCAACGAACCAACTTGCGACCAGCAATCATCGTATCGAGGGTATGCGGACTCAGGTGTCTGCTATAGTCGAGGATCTAAGCAGGCAAGCTATAACTCGGAGCAAACAAGATACCGAATCTGGCGTGCCGCAAGCGGTTCGGGAACGCGCACTCAAACTTGGAGCTCGTCCGAGCCGAAGCATTGTTCCTATCGACTCTGTATCCTCGGGACCTTCTGCTCCAATGGCACTAGGCTACCTCTCTTCTCAGACGCCTACCGTGCCGTTCTCTCAGGTTGCGGCAGAATACTTTGTTGCTCCTATAATCGCCCGATTTTGGGCTCATCTCCGTGGTTCGCTCGATCGAGAAGCCTACGGAAGCGCAAGCAGAATTGGTACCGGCGTCCGGACTGGGACAGGGACTGGGCTCATTCTTAGCCCGCTCGTACTTGCTCATCTGTTGGGCACGCTGTCTGTGCTTCTACATGCGTCTAGGCACGCTCCGGCGTTCCTTCACGTACTTGGTCCTGACGCTGCCGAGGTTGCGTTGACTGTCGGTACCCAACCTATGACCCACGTCAAGCAAGACAACTCAGCAGAAATATCAGAGGGAAAGGAGAAGGAGGCTAGAGTGCTTGCGGGCGCCTTGGAGCTGGCGCTAACTGTGCTAGATGGTGCACTTGAATTGGATGGAGGACGAGTGTTTGCGATGGAACGAGCTGAACTATTGGTCGGTATTAGACAGTGGGCCTCAGCTATATTCAAGGCGTTGGAAAAAGGAGAGAAAGTACCTGGGCGTGGTGGTGTCGAAGAAGAGAAAGTTGTGAGGATCGCAGCTGGGGTGATATTGACCGCAACAAGGATGATGGAGAGGTGGAGTTCGTCAATGGTGGCGATGTAGCTTGTATATATGCATAATATGCCACATGTGATCCATACCAAACTCGAATCATCTTGGAAATAATGTATGTATTGTAAGATGTGGGATATTATAGCTGAGGTAATCGATTCGAAATTTGATCCTGAGTTCACTCAACTAGACCTCGAACATCGACCACCGGCCACCAAGCATCAACCACCGAATATTAACCACCAGCCACCAACAGTTGTCTCTTCTGGCATCTCCGAGGTGCTACTACATATAATGGATGTATTCAACCAATGGCTCGATGTCCAGTCCAACCTAAAGCAATCTGTAGACGATTTTCTGGCCAAAACTGTCGCACTACATGACATGGGCCTGGCTATCTCCACGAACACCACCCTTTTGGATACCATAGTCTCCAACGTACACTCTCAAATCAGTCCTCTTGAGATAGCTCATCGACACAGCGGAGAATCCCTGGCTCTGCTCAAACGTTTCCTTAACAATTCCAAGACCCGGACTCTGGCCAATAGTCTTCCTCCTGAAGTTCTTGCTCTGGTGTTCCAATTCGTTGACGTTCCCTCCTGCTTCTTCGAAACATATAGCAGTTATGAACCGCTTCTTGTTCTATCGGCAGTGTGCTCTCGTTGGCGCGAAATTATAATCCAGAATGGTCGGCTGTGGTCGCACGTGGACATGACGCTTGTACGTCAAAAAGACACCTACGAAACCTTTTTTCCCGGTCAACTCTGGCTAGAGCGCGCAAACGGTGCATCTCTGCATATTCACTACAGTGACCTAGGTGAAGAATTCAATGCAGCTTATGATCTAGTCCAGGTTCTACGCCCATACGTGAAACAAATAGCGACCATCACGTTCGAGTCATCACCGGACAGCGAATTAATAAAAGAGTTCCTAGGCCTTTTCCACATTCACGGGAACTCCAGCTCAGCCAAATCTCTCGTTATTGAAGGGATCAAAATGAGCAAGTGTATCTATGATGCTTTTGATTTGCTACCTAGCTGCTTTCGCGGACTCGTTCGACTGGAATTGTGGAAAATCAGCCAATACCTATGGAATATTCAACAAGTTTCAGCCCTACTCTCGAATAACCCTCTATTACATACGATTATTCTTCGAAATTCATCCATCGGAAAAGTCAAAGGCGACGTTTACCTCGAAATCGATCTACCCCACCTACGTCATCTGGATCTACGTGGAATGGATTATCCTGGGCTAATTTTACTCCTCCCTCTGTTACATTCTTGCGCGGCTGGGCTACACTTTGAAGTTGACTTATATTCATATGAGCCAACTGTCGCTGTAATCACGTCTTTCATGTCCCGAACGCTCATTACCTCACTCTTCCTACGCCGATCCGATCCGAAAAGCTGTTTGTCATTAAATCCTTATCTCGCCTCAGCGGAGCACCTACAGACGTTACTATTAAAACCAACATCAGAACAATTCCCAGAGCCTGGGTTCGCCGAACTTGGGGTTTTAGCGCGGCAGGGTGCTCTTCCAACGGCGCTCGAGAGCTTATACCTAGTAGGCGGAGCAATCTATAAAGAGCAGCAGTACCAGTTCAGGACTATGCTACTAAGCCTACCTGTACGCAAGGTGGCTTTTGTGAACTGCAAGATCGCCACACGTCACGGATATGATCACCGCGAGTCGGTAGTTCAACGGGAATTTCTTGACCATGTTTCGGATCGAATACCAAGTGTTTTCAAGGAAATAGTTGATACTCAGGGTGATGGATGGGATAATTTTGTACGGGCGCAGGTGATTGGTAGCCACGTCTAGAATCAGATGTCAACACCAGGACTTGAATGGTACTGTGATTTGTTTCGAGGTTGATATATGCTATGTTATGATTAATTTGGTGCCACGTTGAGTCTCTAAACCATTCTGGTACTTTTAACAGATCTCAAGAACGAAAGGCGAACGTAAAGAGCTTAATATGCGGGCCCGGGTCGGTATAACCAGGATACTGGCGCCTACTGAGCGTTTGCCAATGTCATCCTCTTAGAATTTTGTCTCCATTACGCTTGGATTTGCATTGCTAGTAGCTGAACACTATTGAGTTGGGTAATCCTTACTTATGGAAAAAGTACTCTTTGAGCCAGCCCGAAATATATTCCTCGACCGACAGGCTCATTTCCGAAATATCAAACGAGATCAGATTGTTTATGATAGCTCGCCTACGTTATTAATTTTGATGAGATAATATCAGTCGTTTTGGTACTGTCTTAGAACACTTTTGAAAATTCGTAGGTTGCCAAGAATGGCATACGGGAGGGTTCTGCGTTGGGCGCTCTGAACCCTCAGAACAATCTCCTTTTGTGAGGTTGCTATGTGTGTGTTATAGTCGTACATCGTGACTAGCCTTGATCTGCTAACTTCATTTCTTTTTAATATTCGGCTCCCCTATTTACGGTGCTGGAGCACTCTATTAGGTAGGCGCAGAGTCTTTGAGCATCCTAATTGGTCAGTCTCCGTCTGATGTAAGCAGCATCAAAATACCTCGAGGTGCCTATTTCTGACCCCTTCGGCCATAGAAGAGACTGCAAAACCCTTCGCTATCTGAACTTTTTTACTCCAAAGACTACATATTTAGATGAATCCCCTTGAAGACTGGCTTGATTCTGAGTCTCGCCTCAACCAGGCCATCCAAAATTTCCTAGAACATAGTCGCGCTCTCCGGGACGGTTCCTCATTTCATCACACATCTTCCTCAGCTCAATCAAATTCAGTGGAAGACTCCATCTTGCGAGTGAAATCTCGCCTTAGCTCAATTGATTTTGCTCAGCGTGGCCTGTCTGAATCGCGCGTAATTCTGAATAACCTGGTCAATAAATCTCGAACTCTTGTGCCTGTGAACATCTTACCTGCGGAAATTTTATCTCAAGTGTTTAAGCTGGTGACAGATAAGCCATGCTGCTATCGGAAGAGCCGTCGTTGGGATGCGTTGATTGTCCTTAGCTCTGTTTGTGTCCAATGGCGTCGGGTAATGCTACAGACCAGCACACTTTGGACTCATGTTGATTTCGGCATGAAACACGATAGATCGGTGCGCAGTGCATGGCTCGAGCGGTCGAGTGGTGCTCCAGTACATCTTCATTTCCGGTATAGAAATAATGGCAGAAAAGAAGAAATTTCATCCGTGATTGCAACTCTTACTCCCTACGCGGCTCGAATATCTAGCATATCGTTCCAAGGACCTTGTGGGCAAGCGTTATTACAGGCTATCTTTGATATGTGCTCTCTTCACAGATCTAGCACACCAATCAGCTCCCTTGAAATTGCATTGAGTTCGCGGTTCGGAAAGCAAGAAATGTACGCCCTCGATTGGCCAATTACTTCTCTCACGGGGCTAGTCGAGTTGAAGCTATCCGAACATGGTTGTGCTACACTGAATCAGCTATTGGCTCTTCTATCTGTTTGCTCTGGACTACAAATGCTGCGTGTTCGTGACCTACTACTCGCGTCAGAGCACAGCGAGGAAACCCATCCACCGATTAGATTGCCTCTCTTACGTTGCCTCGATATCCACGAGCTACCAGATATATGGGCTTCCCGACTGTTATCTCAAATATCCGCCAAGAGCCCGGAGCTCCATCTTGGAATTAATGTTTCCAGTAATGCTGATTTCTGGACTGCTTTTCTCGCGTTCACATCGCGCTCGCATGTAACATCGCTTTGCCTGTGGCAATCTACCGATGAAGACCTTGTGCCAGTCGATCGCTACGTGTCATCAGCTCCTTTTTTACGCTCGTTAGTCCTTTGCCCAAACCAACAAATGGCCGATGAATGGCTTGACGCCTTAACGGTTGTTTTCCAGAACAGAACTCTCCCTCGATGCCCTGAGCTCAAGAATCTTGCTTTAGTAGGCTTCTCGTTGTATCAGTTTGAAAAAGCCGCACTCGATACGGCAATTGTGGTATCCTCACTTCAGAGTATCTCGTTCGTTTCTTGTAATCGGATAGTAAAAGGAGACTGTAGCACGATACTCTGCGATGCGGAATGTGATCCTGGATGCTGGGATAAGTGGATCAAAATGAAAGTCCCAAGAGTCTACGAGGTCTCGAATGATCCGAGAGAGAACTGGGACGATTGGGATGATTTTGTCGAAACGAGAGTAATGAATTGGACTGACTAGCTTGGATGCTCTATTGGTCTATATCTTTCTCAATCCTGTAGCATGCATATATGTGTATCCAAATGGTCTTGTCATGAACAAACGTCTGCCTTTAAAAATAGTCGCTGGTCATCAAAATGGTGACATGTGCCTCGGGTACCAAACTCCATAGTAAATACTAATGTAGAAGCCTTTCAAAGCTGAGGTGGCTACCGGCAGAATGCGTGGCTCATGCACGTGACATTACGATGCTGCCGAAAAACCACGTGCCCGGCCGCCGTCTTCCCGTCCGCATGCTCGGCCAAGCACCGAAATATGTTTGGCAGCTTCGGAGGACTTGTCATGGTCCCCGAGATCTTGACTCCAACTCTGAGATTCTGTCTGTTGTGCGAGACTATAAATACTCTGGACCAGAGGCCAACACCTCATTAACCTTGACTGCATGGAACAACCGAAGCAACAGCAAGATATTGAAGGTAAGCTATTTATATCTTCCCAGCTGGGGCTTTCGTTATCTTATGGCTATCAATCGCACCAGCAGCTAGTGCAGCAGACAATACTTCCCCGCTGAGCCCAACTGTAACGCTCGACCCATCTGTTCACACGACCGACGTCGAGGTAGACATTCCCACTGCTGAAAAAGAAAAGGCAAGATTCGTCGATTGGGATGGCCCAAACGATCCAAAAAATCCACGAAACTGGACCTTTCGCCACCGATGGGCGGCGACGGCGGTCGTTTCGTTGTTTACTTTCATGAGGTATGTCATGGAGCTATTCGGAATGAAACACGGCGATTAATTGCATCGCTCCTCAGCCCGCTTGCATCGAGTATGGTTGCTCCCGCCCTTCCGCAAATCGCCGAGGAGTTTCATCTTACGCCGGGAAGCGTGCTGGAGTCGATGACGATGTCAGTATTCGTATTGGCGTATGCTGTTGGTCCTCTCATCCTGGTGATTATCCTATTACTCTTGCCTGGAAAACCGTAACCGTTCTTATGTCTTCAAAAAGGGGCCTCTAAGTGAAATATATGGACGACGGTGGATTTTGCAGGGCTCCAACTTGGTTTTCCTTGGTAGGTAACCCTCATATTTTGCGAGAACTTGAGCTAAACTAGTTCGTTTAGCGTTTAATATTGCCTGTTCTCGTGCTACGAGTAGCTCTCAACTTCTCGCATTCCGTTTCCTTGCGGGACTTGGTGGATCAGCACCACTAGCAGCCGGGGGTGGAACGATAGCCGATTTGTGGAGCCCAGAAGAACGTGGGATGGCAATGAGTTTATATAGTTTAGCTCCGCTAGTAAGTACTTGTCTTCGTCGTTACTTATAAGATCCGACTGACAGGAATGAACCGGTTAGACCGGCCCAGCTATCGGCCCGGTAGCGGGAGCTTGGATTGCGGAAAAGACGACTTGGCGCTGGGTATTTTACTCTACCTCGATCGCCGATGCGATCATCCAGGCTGTTGGATTCGTACGTGGACAATATCTATATCCTCCAAAAAGTTTTACTAATAATGATATAGTGGTACCTCACGGAAACATATGCACCAATCCTACTCGCAGCCAAAGCAAAACAGCTCCGAAAATCTACAGGCGACGAAAGCTTGCGCACAATACAGGAAGAGAAACGTGGAAATATCTCAACCCCGTCGTTTATTGGGACTGCGTTGATGCGAAGTATCAAGTTTTTGTGCTTCGACCCGATTATGACGGTGATGGCGACGTATATGGCAGTCATTTACGGTCTGTAATGTTTCTGCTTCATCAATGATTGCATAAGACTTATGGATTTTGATTTAGGAACAATGTATTTGCAACTTACTAGTAGGTTGATGCCCAGTACACACCTGTTTGGTTAACTGATAATATTACACCCAGCTTTTGCGTCAGTATGGACGACCAAATACGGCCAGAGCGTTGGAATTGCTGGTCTTCACTACATTTTTATGGGTGCCGGGTTTACGGTACGTCTACGATTCCTAACATCTCGACTTAATCCCTCATCTAACATCTCATTTCAGCTTGGAGCCCAGATTGGGGCCCGACTCCTCGACCGAATCTATAAACATCTTAAAAAGCGGAACAACAACGTTGCAACACCCGAAATGCGACTCCCCTTGCTTGCAATCGGATCATTTTTATTGCCCATCGGACTTCTGATATACGGTTGGACCGCTCAGGTCAGTCAACTCTAGGGGGGGATGGAGGTCACTAAACTGACAATAAGCTGCAGTATACGATATTCTGGCTTGTACCCGACATCGGTGTCTTGATATTCTGCACTGGTGAGTGTTTGTGCTTCTCTTTGGACGGTCAGGAATAATCTTGTGCTCAGGGATGATTGCGAGCTTCTTATGCATCCAAACATTTATCGTATGTTGATTCGCACACTTTCTAAAGGAATGAAGCTGAAGGAAATTACAGGTTGACACATACGGACTCCATGCGGCCAGCGCTGTTGCCGCCCTTTCTGCCTTTCGTTCGTTGGCTGGGTTTGCATTTCCTCTATTCTCCAGTAGGCAACATCTCCTTTTTTTCTACTCAGGGCTTCTACTAATGGCCCCACTCTAGCTAAAATGTTCTCGAAACTTGGTTTAGGTAAGTTCCGTTATGCTTCTTTCTCTGATGGTCTTACTTAGTACATTCTAGGTTGGGGAAATAGCGTGCTGGCGTTGGTTGCGTTTGTGATTGGGTGCCCTGCTCCGTTTCTGTTCTATCGATATGGGCCAAGACTAAGGGCCCTAGCTCGTTCAAGTCGCGTGCCTACCTAGACCCTCGTTCTTCTCCCTCTCTTTGATTCATTTCTTAGGATGCAATAGATTTCTTTTTAATAAACTCAAGTCGATGTTAGATGCAGGATGCTTGGTTGAGATAGGAATTGAGCGAATAGGTTGGTATGTCTGTCAAACACCTTCGGCTAATAGTTCTCAAGGCTACTTCTGTTGTGTACAGTTTCACGACATTCCTATCATCGATCTTACCTGCTGGCATTCGCACTTTCGTTTCGCCGGTTGAGCTTGACACTCACCCATACGTCAAACCGCCTCGACCGGGCCGTAACTCATCCTAATAGAGCCGCGGCATGTGTGATTAAGCCGAGATAGGCATCCCTCGCTCTTCCTCAATCATACATATCAGAACGATCGACGTCTCGTATCAGAATTCAGCGCAACTGACCATATGGAACGATCCAGAGGAAGCCAAATGACCATTATAGACTTTTCCTCTATCCATTTTATCATCAAATCCGCCTTCGTCTATGCCGATTCTATCCTTTCCCGACCGATTGCCATGACGTCCTGCGATCGCTTATAGGGGCTCATGACGCGTCACGTGGCTATAATTCCCCGATCGAAGTGCGTCAAGCGTGCGCCTGCCTACGCGCGTGATGTTCTAGAGACTAGCGGAATTGGCTTCCAGTTCTGGCTGGGCGGACTTTGGACGTGGTGGGTGCGCATATATAAAGGCTGTCGACTGGAGAACACACTCTATCCTTCGTCGTGTATCTTGTCTTATTAGAATGTTCCGCCGTCTGGTTTCACTTGCTGTAGCGGCCGCGGCCGTGATTGCAGCGCCCACAAACTTGGAATCTCGTGCTCCCAGTGGATCCAAGAGTGAGTCCGCCAACTATTGCTCATTTACATATTTTTATGATTTATCACGCAGCTGTAATCATCCAAATGTTCGAATGGAGTTGGGCAAGTATTGCATCTGAATGCACCAGCTTTATTGGCCCCGCTGGATACGGCTTTGTTCAGGTTAGTGTATTTGTCCAATATTCCATCACTATCGCCAGCTCACGTTTCAACCTAGGTCTCACCGCCTGCCGAACACATCAGCGGGTCTCAATGGTGGACTGATTATCAGCCGGTCTCGTACACGCTTACCTCTAAGCGCGGGAATCGAAGCCAGTTCCAGGTGGGTTACTTGCTACCCGATCATTCAAAACTTACTAACCGATGATGTTAGAGCATGGTGGCTACCTGCAAGGTAAGTTAGTTAATCTCTCCACGACGGGCACGGAGATAACCAATCTTTTTAGGCCGCCGGAGTCGGCGTGATTGCCGATACGCTCTTGAACCATATGGCTGGAATTGACAGCGGCACTGGAGTTGGAGGTTCTAGTAAGCAGATTCCTTATACCTACACCTGCATCTTCTGACCTTGTTGAAACGTATAGCATTCAGTACGTTTCCTCATTCGATTACGCAAATATCACACTTACCCATTGCTCAAATCGTTCAGCGCACTACAATTCTCCTGGAATTTATCAAACGCAAGACTTCCATCATTGTGGACTCGAGTCTGGCGATGATATCGTGAACTATAATAACCGCGTCGAAGTGCAAACATGCGAGCTTGTAAACCTTGCTGAGTACGTTTGCCATAGTCATTATAACAATAAAGCGCATATACTCACGAGAGACATAGTCTTGCGACCGATACGGAATACGTTCGAGGCCGCCTTGCAACCTACGTCAACGATTTGCTGTCGTTGGGTGTTGTGGGTCTCCGTCTTGATGCCGCCAAGCGTGAGTGGTGCTAGCGCCTCGAATTGCTTTTTCATATGTCTTATAAATCTAATCTCAGATATCCCCGCGGGCGACATTAGCAATATCCTGGGTCGGCTGACTTCCAAGCCATATATTACTCAAGAAGTAAGTGTTGTGCTACTCTCCCAGGTACTGCGACTGAATACGTTTCTCAGGTGATTTATGGTTCAGGCGAGCCTATTCAACCGTCTGAATATACTGGCAACGGAGATGTACAAGAGTTCCGCTATACCTCTGCAGTTCAAAGTGCCTTCCAAAGTGGCGGGATCTCAGGACTCAACGGCCTTGAAAGTCGAGGTATGTTCCTAAATGTACTAGGTTGCGTTATGAGTCCCAAACTTAGGCTTTTATTATAGGATGGGTAGCGGCTACTAGTGCAAACGTCTTCGTGGCAAACCACGATACGGAGCGAAATGGCGCATCTCTCACCTACAAGTCTGGTACCATCTATACACTTGCCAATGTCTTCATGATGTATGTCGTCATAACTTCTACGTGAAAGTATTGCCACTAAATGTTTGATTGTGCTTCTTCTATAGGGCTTACCCATATGGCACCCCAACCGTTCTTTCTTCGTATACATTCTCCGATAACGACGCCGGCGCTCCTGCTAGCGGTGCTGGTTCTTGCTCGGGTTCTGGTGGAGCAAATGGTTGGCAATGCCAGCACCGTTGGACTGCTATTGCCGGAATGGTCAAATGGCGCAACGGAGTTAGCGGGACGGTTAACAACTGGGTATCAGGTACCAGTCAGCAGATCGCGTTTGGCAGAGGTAAGATTCATTTTTTGAGGAATTTAAGTGAACTGGACTAAATTGAAGTGTTATAGGGAGCACAGGGTATGTTGTTATCAACAACGCAGACTCTGCATGGTCTCGCACCTTTACTACGTCGTTGGCCGCTGGATCATACTGTGATATGGTCTCCGGAGCTGCTTCCAGTGGGAAATGTACTGGAGCTTCGTACGTCCTATCAAGAGACTATCGAATGAAACTCGCTCATGGCTGATTTCTCATTACAGATATACGGTATCTGGTGGTACCTTCACAGCGACTGTCGCAGCTCGTTCCGCTATTGCGATTTTCACTGGAGCTACTGGAACCGGGAGCGGCGGTGGAGGTGGCGGAGGCTCCACTACGGTCGTATTCAAGGTCAACGCAACGACCGTCTATGGTGATGTGAGTTCTGCTTCTTATTAAACGGTGACTTGACACTAAACGGGCTGATTTAATAGAATATCTTCTTGGCCGGAAGCACATCTGATATGGGAACTTGGGCACCTGCGAGCTCTGTATGTGACACTTTCCGATGGAACTTATTTAACTTATTAAAATAACCGATTGTTTAGATTGCCATGTCTTCTGCGTCATATCCTATTTGGTCAGTCAGTGTAACAATGACCGCCGGAACAGCATTCTCGTACAAATATCTTAAGAAGACATCCACTGGAACGGTAAGCTGACCACCACCCATTTCTCTAGTTTTCCTACTAAAGTGAACTCTACTAGGTGGTCTGGGAGTCTGACCCTAACCGGTCCTCTACTGCTCCAGCTTCTGGTACCTTGACGTTGAACGATACATGGCGCTAAAGGCAGATTGTCGCATTGTTGATAGAAAATGATTATGTATGATATCTGGCTGTCGGATTGAAATAAATGACGCGCGTTCAAACTCGTTACGGTTTCTTCATCATCAGCCCTGGTTATATGCGTTAAATGAAGACATGTTTTTTAAATGCGCACGGGTCTGTACTGGTGTATCGTGAGGTGTAGCTGGGACTAAGTGATTATATCTCATAGTACTGTCAGCATATGTGAATAGGGACTTTGAGAACGTCCATGGTAGTTTTCAGGTTCAAGGTAAAGACTTGGACGATACGGGCATTCTTGCACATACTATGGTCTAAATGCACTATTACAAAGCACCAGACAAGAAGAAATAACCCTTGAAGCGTAGCCTACTGCTCTCAGTTGTGAAATACACCACCTCTAGAATGATCAGAAGTAAGCATTATACATTGGCATTGGCCCGATCGCTACTGTTGATTATATCATCAGGAAAAAATCTGCAGGCGTCTGTGTCCCTACATGGTTCAGCCGTCAGAGGGATCTCTTATCGGAGCGCCATAACGCCTAGTTCTGACAGGACCGGCGATGGATAACCGGACCGGCAATGAGAGTGAGAGAGTAGGAACGTAAATTTGAGGGCTGGCTTATAAGTACGCGAATGGTGACATTAAGCACATCTTTTTCAAACGGGAAGCATCTGACCGCCCGCCGCCTCATTGGCCAGCCAACAAAGCGCCGTTTGTTTACTCAATGTTTGCATCCATTCACGACCTACCCAAACAAACCCACGTGACCTCGTGGCCTCCCGTTCTGTCGTCATCGGGCACAATGTTTAACGCGTCCCGCGGCCAGCTTTATACATCTAATAATGGATTTGGGCAAATGCAGGGTAGTCTCGTCACCGATGGCCCACTTGGTGCCTCAACATTTGACGGTCTTGATCCGTGGTCGGCCACTCCCTCGCCGCCGCAGTCCAGCGTTGGTGTACCGCCGCCACTTAATTCCCTTCTAGGTAAATTCCTCTCATTTTAATATTCAACACACTTTTCTGAGACAAATGTTATTTTTCGCAGCCGATGCGCCCATTCCAGATATTTACCAGACTGCTTTTGCGGCAGTAGATCCCGTCATGTCGGGAGATACGTCGGTCAACGCACTACATCGTGTATTGGCGACTTCTGGACTACCTGCTGCCATGATTGAACGTGTAAGCGCTCCTGATTCAAACTATGATTCAGCATTGACTCTTCCTTAGATCGTTAATCTCGTGAGCACACGACCTCGTGTTTCTCGGTTGGAATTTTTTGTTGCATTAGCGTTGGCCGGCCTTGCACAATCTGACAAGGGTACTTCCCATGCTCTTCCCCTGTACCTATAGCATCAACTAATATCTTATTTAGAGGTAACAATCGAACAAGTCGCTCAGGCTGCACAACAGAATGCCCTACCCTCGCCCACACTAGATCTCACCCGTCTCACAACCCCAAACACATCTACATTAGGATACACATCCCCGCCCCCACCTATGCCAGCGCCAGCATACCGAGAAGACGATCCATGGAGAGTAAACGCACGACGAGGGACAGTCGACCCTTTTTCGCCTTCCTCCGGTTTCGGTGCAGGTGGAGGCCCAGGCGTACCTGCTTCTGGGTTTGGTACGGGAGGTGACGTACCGGCGTCCGGATTTGGGGCTGGTGGTGCGCCTGGGAGTGCTCCGGGAGCTGGAACGTCACTGCTTTCGAGTGGGATGCCGACAGGATGGTGGAGGCATCAGGAAGTGGCGCTAGTGAACATCATACCCGAGAAACAAGGGTTTTTGTTAAACCGATATACAGTGTATCTTGTGCAAACAGAAGTGAGTTGCTTGTTCGCTTTAATTTGACCTCATTGACGTAATTTGCACGTCTCAGCGCGGCCCGGCGGTTCAAAGACGATACTCGGAGTTTGCATGGTTATGGGATTGTTTGATTCGCCGGTATCCATTTAGGGTAGTCCCTGGGCTTCCGCCGAAACGGCTTGGTCGTACGTACAAACATACTGGCTAAGTTTGCTTGGCTTCTAAATTGACTTTTGTTTAGCGGACGATTCATTTCTGGAACAAAGAAGGTAAGCCCCGTCCACACTCTTGTGAGACTGGTTGACTGAGTCCAATTCTCAGGAAAGGCCTTGGACGATTCTTGAACTTTGTTCTAAACCACCCTGTTCTCTCGCAAGACGGTCTTCTCTCGGTTTTCTTGACTGAACCACACCTGGATACGTGGCGAAAACAGGTGCGTGATGCATCTGATCGCTCTTTCATCATAGTTCTGAAGTCGGGTTGAAGAACAATTTTGCCCTCGAGGAGGAAAGCCTGAGCAAACGCGTAGAGCGAGCAGAAGAGATGAGTGTTCCGAGTGATTGTGAGGAGAAGCTCGCGTACGTTTTTGTATCTTTGCTGCAATGTATGACAACTACTAAGCTTTTTTCCACTGTAGCGCTGTACGACGAAAGCTGCCTGGGTTGGTAGACCACTGGACACGCATCTCAGTTATCGCTGAACGATTAGTGAAACGACGAGAAGGCGCTGCTGTACGTTTTACTATCTTATCTCCCACTCCTCAAATTGTCTCATTGCATATGCTAATCTTTCTTGCTGCTTACAGGCTGATCTGACACGTTTAACAATGACGCTAAACTCGCTCGCCGAACATAGTAGCTCATGTTCCATTCGAGGCGACAATGATGCCGATACGTGTGATCTGTGCGCTGGAGTACGGACTGGTATGGGGAGGGTGGCGTTGCGGACTGGTGGGCTAGGTGAGGAGATGGATGGACGAGTGAGTAAAGTTCTTCCAGCCCAAGCGATTTGAGCATTGACCATCTAGCAGTCTAGAGGGTTGAATGCCACTACACTCGAGGCTATCAAAGTCAGTTTGCCTACCTTGTCGTTTGAATAGTCACTGACGCATGAGATGAATTAGAGCCAACGAGATCTCTATGTAGCCTTCCAGGCTTTGTTCGTCCGACATGACCGTCAAGGAGGGGACATTGTTGACAAATTAAAAAAACGAGTTGACACAGCCGGAGCAAAACATCTGGGGATTATCAATTCTCTGAGCACATTACAAGGTATGTTTCTCTAGTATCAGTGCTGGAGTGCACCAAATTGAGCTGACTCCAACGTGGCAGGTCCCGCACAAACAAAGGCTCAGGACGAGGCGGATAAACTCCGGGCGTCAATCGAGAAAGATCAGGCACAAATTCATTCCTTGTTAGCAAGGAGGATATTCATTCAATATTGGTACGCCCCATTCTCTTTGCACTCATTTCGTTCTATCCCCACCTTCTAATATCACGCTCATCATGGTCTTTCACTATAGTATGTGGCACGAACTCCGCGTAGTGTTACACAACCGAGAGAACGCACTATTGTCTCAAGCCGTGCAGAACCTTGCTCGAGAAGAAGGCGAATTCTCAGGTCGAACGCACGCAACATGGGCGGCCCTCGCAGAAGAGGTTGAGAATATGCCATACGAGTAGAGGGAGCTAGCGAGGACGGAATGGGAGACGTAATATGAGAGACGGGAGGTTGTACGTCATAGGACTGTGTGTGGTGGTACGATACCAATGTAATGCATATCATGACCCGGACATATCTGATCGAATATTCGGAAGATGCGCCACGCAGGTGGCTCATAGCTACATATACAAATTAAAAGATTATCAAAAAGAGACCGATAGGAGAAGTTGGTAACCTGGCTTCAGTCTTGGAGCAGGCTCAAGGCTGGTTTGGGAGAGACGTTCCCAGAAGTAGGAAGGGCGCCAATGATGGGAGGGTTATCAGAAATGGCAATCTGAGCTGAATAAACCGGTTAGCATATAACCACCATAAAACCATAAAACTCACTGTTCTCAGCGCAACGAGCGAGCTCTTCCCTTGCTCCCGCCAGGTCGGGATGCAGTATCTCATAGTGCCATTGTTCAGCCAAATTAACCCAGAGCCGATTGTATTGGTCGAATGAATACGGTATGCTGTTGATGTGGAATACAGCCTCAAGTTCGGGTGGATTGCACTTCATGCTCTTGACCTCGTGAAATCGGCCGGCTTCGTCAACCTGACAGATAATACGATGCTTTTCGAACACATAGACGTTCGGAAATACGACAAAATATGCTACGTTGCCATTTTGTGAGCTTGTATCTTGATTCAAATCTCTACTAGACACTTACCGGGCTCGATAAACAGCATGTCGGCGTATTGAGGATCCAAAACGAAACCCTTGGCTCTAGATGGGGGCTTAGGAAGGTTCTGAATGAGTGTCTATTTCTTGCAGTCGAGTATAATCGGACTGCTACTTACCAGGATGCTCGAATCTTCAGATGTTGTTCTTCGAGGTATTGAACCCGTCAATTCAGACTCTTCTCGCGAGAAGCGGGAGACATCTTTTGCGTTAATGCTCATGGTCTCTAAAGTGATTGGTGGCCATTAGATCACTTAGAATTAAATCAGTAATGTATAGGGCATACCGAGCTTCAACATTAGTGTTTTCATAGTAGTTTCTGCTAAACGATTCAACGCCGATTCTGGCGAACGGGGCGAGTCTTGACCAGGTGCCTCTTCGTTTGCTTCGAGATCTGAAACCTTTAGTGGCGTTTGACCTGCCGTAGGTTGGATAGCTTTCGGCTTATTCCGGATTGACGATGAATTTTGTGGTGACGGAGATGACATTATAGCGCAAAGATTTCAGACCAGGATGAAGCAGATTTACGAGTCAACTAGTCGATTTGCTCTTATATATGCGCGTGACAAAACATCCACTCTGAAGGAGCTCATCCTGGGAGCCACACGCTGTCAACACGGGGTTTCGAAACTACAACAGGATGCGCACAGGTCGATAGCCGCGATCGAGGCCTTAGCATCTCAACTTGTACTCAAGCTATTGTTCTTACTTGAAGTGCATTTCGTCGATCGTGAACTTGGTGGTCTTCGACCTAGATTTATCGTGTGGCCTGCGCTCATCAATTGGCGTTCACCAGATCTCAGGCAAGAAGGTCACGACATGCTCATCTAGATAGACGAGACCATGCCTATCCCCGGTGCATTCCCGGGAATTCATATTAACTTCTAATATACCGAACTGAGCCGTAATAGCTAGGTGTATGCAATGTGCTCATGTTTATATCAAGTTAAATCGTGCCTTTCCGAGGGAAGGACCCAACGCAAGGAGGTCCTCGGCTTTTATTTTTATCATAGTCAGCGGAACTTTTGCGTTCGTTTAACTTCCTATTTATTTCTGGTACCGAACTAGGATCTCAAGCCATGTGGGCATGGCGTTTGACGTATTTATCAATGAGGCAGTGGGGGATAGGCAGTGGCCATGAGGCAACCAGCAGTGGCGGTATTTGGACTGATTATTCGCTTCATCGGAATAGTGTGCATGGCATAGCAGACCTTCTTCTCGTTGTGTAGCAGTCACTAGGTGGAAGCCTGGCTATCGTGGCATATACTCAGCGTAAATCACATCGCAAAACCGGTTCACTATATGGATACATGGTAAACAAATTGAATGGCTCCAATGCATACCAACATAGCGAGTTCTTGATAATATAGTGAGCGTACCTCGACAGGCAGTGCTATCCTCCCGGGAAGCCCGTGACCTGACGCCCCTTGCCGTGAATTTTGATACAACCTTATTACACGACTCAATGCCCGTATTCATTTTTAATTGAAAGCATTCCATGTTTTACATAAATCGGCTACCCAACAAACATACTCTGGTTTGCTTGTCGTCACGACTAAACCGCGCGAGGATCTGCTTTGGATCCGTCCCCGCTGGTGACTTCAGTATAAAAGACTATCTGGTTCAGTCCAACTGCAGACGTTCCTAGCAGTTAGAGCATTTTCCATAGCACAAATATATAACCTCACCTTCACTGGCGCTATTGTTGGCACTCCCAGCAAATCCGACGAACAGTCCACGGACAAGAATATCCTTACGAGTCTGGGGATTGAAGTAATCGCCGTAACCGAACGTTTCTAAGGTTGATGTAAAGTTAGTCACGAGCTGTATGTAACACATCTACGGAAAGTACCAGTGGTTCGTATGGTTCCAGTAGTAGAATTGTAGATTTTGAAAGCGAGATTTACAAGTTGGTCACCCCAACCTGCCCATTCATGAGTTGTGCCGTGTAGGCCCATGACCTCTGTTGAATTACAGTAGTAATGGTATTGAGTTATTAGGATAGGGATAGGGCGGTCGTACATACCGATGATTCGTTCAGTGTCTAACGTTTCAAATCGTTGAGTTACACGACTCATGTGGGTGTATTCCAGACCACCGTACCTGCTATGTCGACTGTGCTATGATACTTCTCCCCCTTATGTGCGCCATGCATTACGGTCTTGGTGGTTCCGTTGACGAGATTGTATGTCGGCCTGGATAAATAAGTTCGTGTCAGGCAATCTCGATATATTCATGTGTGACGTACTCAAGGCCGCCAATAACCGATCCCCAATGAACTTTGATGCTCTTGATAGGTTTCTCGAAGTCAATCTGCGTTCCAACTACACGATATGAGCATGATACTTTTTCGAATTTTGTTTATAAATAGTACCCACAGTCCTCGAGATCATCGTATTGTTGACCCGACAGCGCTTCCGAACGGCCTGTGCCTGCATACGCTGCAGAAGGAGCAATAGAATGGTTTCCAACGATCATGACAAGATTTGGGGAAAGTGGTATGAGTGGTGCTACTGAAGGGGCTTGGAGAACGATGTCTCGACACGGGTAATCTCACAGCTTTATATAGACTAGTCGAGAGGAAAGGTAATGCTAATAGTAAAGATCTAGTCTCACAGCCGGAAACCGGTTATACCCACTCGGAAAATATACGATGGCAAAGACGCAAGTGGACCGATGTTGATGTGCTGCAACCCTCTGGGCGTCAAGACCATAAACAGAAAAAGGTCGACCATGGAATGACATCAGGTCCGGCTCTGATCAAAGCCATTCGGCTATGGATCTTGCGGGACAGTTTAACTCACAGACTAGACTTGAAAATCTTGCAAGAGCTTTCGCAGCCCGAGATCTTCAAGCTTCTGCACGATTTTGTTCCCACAGGCGTTGGTTGATTTAGGAAGGGGGTGACATAGGAAATGGGCAACTTGTGCAGCCCATTCTCAGATTTAGAAGATAAGGGGCAGTTTGCTGCGGTACGAGTATACCCCGAGTCGTATTGGGCGTGATGTCTAGGATTCCTGGTGGTCGATTAGTTGGAAGAACAGGCGCTGAGCGCGGCTGATGCGGTCCTCATGCACAAACATGCTCACGTGACAAATCCCGTTTCGCGACCGTCCATCACTGCAGTCTGAGCAAGCTAGTAGCACACGTGAAGACTACCTAGCGAGGAATATCTCTATTTGTCTGGGAATATGGCGGATGAGGATAAACCAGTTCTTCAAATCGCCACCCTCAAATGAGATATATTTCACTGTAAGTAGCTGAGAGCCTGGAGTACTGGCGCACTATACGAGGTAGTCATATCGTAACATACTTTGCAGCCCGATACGACGTGAAGCAGTTGGTTAAGGCTGTTCAAATGGTGTGCTTATTGCTCAATCTTCCAGTTCTACTTTCTCGTCGATTCTCCCTATCCATTTTCTAACATTTATCGAACAATAGGCAAAAATCATTGACTCGGACTCGTATATTTTCATTGGGGCCATCGACAGGATAGACCAGTGGGACGCGTTCTTTAAGGAATTAACCTCGAATAATCTGCCGACCACTCAATCAGACCAACGCTGAAAACGTAAGGATGGGGCGAAGGCGTAGATAGATCTCCCGTATCTGGACACGAAGCCACTCGATGTTCATTTTAGGTTCGGGCATTTGCTATGGGATGACTATGCGCTTGTCATAAGTAAGTCTTTTGTTTCCCCGCCTGCTGCTAGAGCTCTTACTCGCTTGAACAGCTCGGTCTTGTTTGTTGGACTGACAGGATATTTATAGCCTAGATTTCCCATTACATTTCTACACCGTCGGCCCCGTGCGAATGGAGAACGACACCTTCAGAGACTCGGTCGCGTCAGGAGTGGTTTCCACGGAGCAGAAACGCCCCGGGCCGGTGGTGACTAGGCGCTCGAGAGATGTCATAATCTCCATCAGAGGGTGCATATGCCCAACCAGGAATGTATATAGACCACGACCAATGACAACGACATTCGCATAAACGTTTGTCCAAAATCTCGAGTCGAGTGCGCAGTTGAACGGAGGTGCTGCGGAAACTGAGATTGATCAAAGATGTTACAAATATAGCCGTTGTTGGCAACGACGTGGGAGGGAATCAACTAGGTCCATAAGTGAGAATATACAACAACAAGGGAGTGAGGCGGTATTTAGAGTGTTAAAATAATGAGAAATGAAAGCAAGTAAGGAAGGGAAAGCAAGGAGAGGGGGTAAGGGGGATCTACAAGTGGGTGACGGCCTTCGAGTCGAGTGGCATACCTATGACGATCCGGTTTAGCCAAATAAATATACGGCGAGAGTAGTATGGCTTACCAGACAGGTCAATTCCGTTCGCAGCGAGATACCGTTTATGCCGAATGAACCGCGCCTCGTCAAAGCTATCCACTACGTCAGCCTTGCAATCTCCGTGGCGTCCGAGTGGAAGACTCACCCAACGCCTTCCTCGCTCATAATCTTCTTCACTTCCGCAGCTCCAGCCTCATCTAGTCCTTGTCTAGAGTCGCCGCCCAGGATGTTGAGACTCTCAATATCAAAGTGGGCAGATGTGAGTCCGGCGTGGGCTTGGTCTTCGAATGAGGAGAGGGGCATGTAGTGTTGCATTCGAGAAGGGAGGCGTGGTGCAATTGAGCGACGGTGATAATACGCCACTGTCAATCATGTTAGCAATAATCGCAAGCCAGTTGAGAAGATAGGGCATACCGAGAACGACAAGCGTCAAGAACGACGCAAACGAGAGGAGATAATACATTTTGGCCTGCATAGTTGTTCAGTTAGAGCGGGGGAGTTCGTGGCATTGCAGCACGAGGACTTACAGTACTTGAGCTAAACGGAGAGTGAGATGTTATAGGTGTGGCGGTTGGCTGTGGGATCGTCGGCTGACGTGATGAGTTGCCTGGTCATCTCTGCGGGTCACGTGGTTTTGGACGATCACCACTCCTGGACGGTCTCAAACAGAACACCTGCACATATCCGACAACGGAAACACTTATATCATATCTTGTCTAATGACAATAACAATTTGTCTAAAATATTTGGATTTGGACGACGACTTATGACGCAGTTGGTTGTGTCAAAACAAGATTTCTTGGGCTACCCGTTTTCGGCACAGTATATTTCTGCCACCGACCGCGCGCAGTCACATCAGAGTATATTTTTTACGTCCAGAATCTATGATATTTATCTCAGCACATAGCAGTATTTTAGTCTCGAATAGTAAGAACCGACGAACTACTTCGTTATGTGCGTTGTGGATCATGTCGGATTATTTGGTGGTACTTATATGCTCTCCTCACGCGATATTCTAATTCATTCAAATAATTGAAGGTGGAATACATCGGGTTATAAAATTATCAATTGAGTTTTCTGTAGGGTTTTACTTGAGTCCCGGTCAAAGCTCTCCTGGTCGAAAAGCCTGATTCATTCAAATCGTTCGATTCTCACTAAAGTTCCTATTCTAGAGGGTCTATCCGACGGAAGCCAATGGGCGACGAATGAAAGGAAAGAGTTACTCGCAGATATTGGAATGTAGCATGAGCCACGAACACTCATAGTTCGTCTGGACGCATACACATGGCCACCCCAGCCACCCGACCATGTTCTGAAGAGTGTAAGACCTACGGATGCATCCTCGGGTGCGAACGATAGGGTATTTCTAGGGTAAAATAGGCTGATTTGAAATTTTGGAGAAGTTAGACGTTTAAACACCCACGAGAGCCAGAGCTTTGACCGGGGCTTTTGTCTATTTCTTGCCAAATCAACAAATAACACACTTAATTATCAAATCTAAAGTATTGAGCTACACTATAACACGATAAACTCTCAACAGATATATCATTCGGTCATGCGCGCCATGTTTGCTGGTGGTGGTCTCTATCCTCAATCAGCACTCGCGATATAAAGCTAGCTCCGTGCTCGCTTCGCTCGTGAGTACTCCTAGAAGATAGAGAACACATTTCATCAAACAAGGAACTTATGAGTATAAACGCTATCTCTGCTGGGCGATAACAGATGATGTGCCATGAGAGTGGGCGACAATGGATTTACCCAAATGTAGAAGGTCCGGGTTATTAGTCAGTTAACTCTTAACCTTGCACCGCTCGATCTTCTAGGTCCAACTCAGTCATATAGGACCTCTTGACCCAGACAGCATCATGGAGAAATCCTGCGATCAGAGACAAGGCTGCGCCCGTGATTGGGTACATTATTGTCTGATATGTGAGACCTTCCGCCCAACTATTAGTCGGCACGTCTTCACAGATAAGGAGTAGCCCCAGGATTAGGCAACCCGCAGAAATAATCTCGATGATGATCATGACAGATGAACCAAAATACGGAGTGTTTGGTCGATTCGATGATGGGCTCTTCCCCGACGATTTAGTGGGCTCTGCTGCTGGTTGATACTCCGGAACCTCTTGAGCCATCAAAGCGTACGTGAATGCAAGGTTGTTCAGAAGGCTGAGAGCAAAGGCAGTCGTAAAACAGGCGTTGTAAAGCCTCTCCGACGATTCTGTCTGCGCCAGAAGGGCAGCGCTGGAAAATGTGAGCGAGGGAAGCTGTACGAATCAGTCGTGTCTCGAGATGTTACCATGTAACGGAGGCAATCTCACTGTAATTTTAAAGTGGGGTAATGGCGCCTACAGGTATATGTTCAATGACCTTTTTCTTATTAAGGGCATTGCTCGATGCAGAGGCAAACACTCACCGTTGGGAGGCTCCTAGGAATAGCTTTAAGTGCTACGTCGGGTGCGTCTGAGTAACTATAAGATTTGTAAAGGCTCATCGTGGAAGTGAATATGATGCTGAGTTGACCTGTTTCCAGATACCAGAGCTTAAGTATGTTCATAGACGTGCACCATGAAGGCGCTTCACAATATGTATGATCTTCCCCTCGTTACACGTCGCATTGCAATAGCGCAGGATGAATATGATAGGCGGTGAAATATGTTTACCATGCTGTACTCCATCAATCGATACGCCCAGCGCTTTCATAAACGCTCATCTATTCCTCAAACTAAGCTAGTTTCCAGTGCACTGTACGTGAGTAAAATGTACAATCAATCAGAAGGTGAATTTCCTAGCCGCCGCACTCGTGAAGAGACGACCAGCGCTGATTTTAGTTCCAAATTGGGGGTACATCACTACGCCCCTCAGTCTTGCGCGTTCGTTACTGGTTAAATCGCCTTTCTATCTTCCTTAACTGGGTGTTCCAGAATCTTCGAGGTTTGCCAACCTGTGTTCGATTTATTCAATGGCTTTGTTTGTGTTAGCTCGATGATATGGCTACGTATACTAAGGCTCCCTCTTATAACGCCTCGTAGCTACCACAGAATGGCCGCATGAATCGAGGCTTTATCAGCCGCAAAGCACGGTGAGTACGCTTCACTAATCAGATTATATCAAAATTTATATGCTGAAAAGAAAGTACGTCGACAGTTGTTATGGATGCCTCCGGATCACCTCGTTCCGTTCCAGAAACTATACCGAACATCACTCGAACTCCCTCATGGTCTCTAGCGATATGTCAAGCGTTCAGTCGATACTACCTTGCTCCACAAATAACATCTCTTGATAATGTTAAGCTGGAGAAGCAAAAAGTAAGCTTCCTCACGCATGTCGGCCCATGTTGGCCTATCTGCTAACGAATAGTGTTCTTTGTCCATCGTGTTTTAGGAGTATCTGGCCGGCATGACTATTGTGGTATGTACTTCCGGGATTCATGTTTGAGGTGACACAGGTCTTACTTGTGCACCAGCTTTCGACCTCGATCGCATCGGGAGCGACCGCACTGACATTTCCAAACACCATTAATAACCAGCAGCCCCTCCTGGTTAATATCTGCTATACGAACGCATTTGGGCTGGGACTAATCGGAGTACAATTAGCCCTGTACTTGAAGATAACTATCCCTTCAATTTCTCCTGGACATCTTCACCCAAAGCCAAGCTCCTCATTTGCTTTTGTCCTTCTCGGGACAATTACTGCAGTCTCAGTACTGGGTGTGCTTGCTGGACTGGTGATCATGTCTCGCGGCGTGTGGGGTCAAGCAGCAAACGATATACAACCAGTGCCATGGTATCAGTTCCTCGTGATCACACCACTTTGTGTGGCTCTTCTGCTGTCGGCAGTCGTTATGCTATCGAGTGAGATACACTGCCGCAAAAGCTCACGGCAGGAGTACATCACAGACATAGCCCTTGAAACTTTTGCTTAGGCCGCGGGGGTAGGTTTTGCGACGCCTTTTCTGACTTTTGACAGGGAAGGCGTTTCATACTATCGTCGCTTAATTTTATTATGGGCCGCGCGGGGGTCGGAGTCGGCACATGCTTGTACATCACAAGCGAGGTCGTGTTCCGCCCGATCGTCGCGCGGGAGGAAACGTGTGGGATTGTTTCTACAGCTCCACCTGTCGTACTCAATTTGCGTATAGTACTTCCATGTCAATATACGGTTGATCTATAGCAATGAATCTCATTTTTGTAACTATCTACTATCGTGTTCAGATTATAAAAATATTACCCCCACGCACATTCGAGCGATGAGGATATTGATATCCGGAGCTACCGCCTTGAGCTCATGTAGTCTCCTTTTCAGAAGCATACCGATAGCGTTTCTAAGCTGTCATTTACTGGGGCTGGTGATTCTATGATAATACACAATACTTCCCTTGTTTCAGTTAATTTGGACATAATCAATTAGTCGTTCATCTAAAAGAGAACAGTATTGAGAGTGTTTGCATTCGGAAACAACTAACTCGACAGTTGGGCAATGCGACTATGTAACTCTGCCTTGAGTCGTCGGATGAACTTCGGGTCCCCACACAGCTAAACTTGGTCGGAATCATGGGACGGATGAGGACTATCGTGTTCATAAGCTATGGATTCATTACCATTATTAACTAGTTTGTTCACTTACAATCGAACAGCTCGAGCCTGCGCCTGTGGAATTGATGGTCCACCCGAGCTCAATATGATGGATCTTAGGGTTTGACCTCCGGGGCCGATAAGTTTCTGCGATTCAACATAAGCATTGTCCCATATATGCGACATGTATACAAGGCAGCTCACCGGTAATACTTCGGGTCCAATGTTATGAGCTCGATAACCTCTCGGTTCACCTTGGCTTCAATACCCTGAATCCGTCTAGTGGCGGTAGCAACATCGCTCGCCGTTCCCAAGAGAGAGACCGTAGCGTTGTTAGGAGCCCAGTCGGTCTCCGCCGAAATACGAATGGTTGTATCTGTCTCCTGCTGAATAGACTTGATCATTCGGCCTTCGCGCCCAATAATCCCGCTAACTGCATTTGTGGAGACCCAAACAAACGATGGCTTGGTGGCTCTCGATTTGTGGGTCTCGAGAACAAATTTGTAAAGCTGTAACGTTTTTGACTCAACCCCGGTCTTATCGACAGCATCTACTAAACTGACCTCAAGTAGTTCCTCCTTGGCGTTCTCGATGCCATCAGAATCCCCTCTGATCAATACACTATTTGATGTTCCGGGCGAAAGCTCACACTCCGCATCCGTATCATCGCCTAGAGGACGCCCAAATACGATTCGAACCGCATATCTTTTCTCTAGACGTTTAACGTTCTGCCCGTTCTTTCCAATGAGTTCGTCGTGATAGTCTTTCGGGATATGGATAATCTGAGTCAAGGTCGCTTCAGCACAAGTAATTCAAATGGGGCGATTCGAGAGAGACATACCTCGGTTCGCTTTCGAGTCGGCGTCAAGTGCTGTTTCGAGGAGATCAGACCTTGGATGATCTCGACGGCGGAATCTACTTGAGACTGGGCACCCCGAATCTTTATAGCAATTGTAGCCTCAGGTCCAGTAGATGCCTGATCTGAAAGCGAGGATTTCGATCGTCTCTGGCGCGGAATGTTGATCTGAACTTGGTATATCTTGCGTATGTTATCAATTGTTCCACCTGCAATTTCAATGAGATACCGTCCTATATTATTTTGAATATCTTTCACACCTCTTGGTCCGATTATCAGTCCGACTCGAGATATCGGAGTATGGATGACGGACACGACTTGGTCTGAATGTGACATGTTATGAGCTGTCGAATTCTAGAAGGCTAACGAGGTAAGGATGTGACCAGAAGTAGTACCAGGATTTTATATATTCTTCACCGTTGGACTAGGGGGTGACCGGGGGTATGCCCCCGGTGTGTAGTCGTGTGCGCTCGGTAGTGTTATCTCATCGCTTTCCACCACCTCACACACACGTCTCCACCGTATCACGGGAAGACATCTAATACACGCGCTGTAGAACGTTCCACTTTCTTTAGCTAGCATAGCCTGAACGCTCAGGCACGCCGAGGAGCCGCTAAGGTTGGTCGGAGTGTTTGCGATGGCCCGTGCTAGCTAAATGCGGTCATACGATGAGCAGAAAATTCCATTTTTCCATACCGAAGGTGAGGAGGCGAACCATTTTCAGTAAGACGCCAATCACACGGGTCGCGGAGCTAACCGAGTGGAGGTTACGTCATCAGGAGCGCTCTATGACTGCTTCCAAGATCGAGTCATTCCTGCCCTCGACCGTCTCTGCATCCTTCCGCCAACCTTCGCATTAGTTCGTATGAGCACCTCGTGCAAAATAGCGAGGTCTAGATAAACTCTTACTATGACTATGATGCTTAGACTATGTCGATTGTGCCCTAGAACAATCTGTTGATACCACTCGCGACCAAAGTTTAAGCGTTCCGACTACCAAAATACCTTGAGTTGTATAAAGTGTAGACATACATCAGGTGAAGTACTTTTCTGTGTTTGTGTCTCCATTTTCACGGGGGTTTCGCTAATGGTGGATTCGGATTGTCTCAGGAGAACACGGCTAAACTATGGCATCAAGATGAGGCCTATATCTCTCGGGAACATTTGGCAATACTATTTCCGACCCGAGCAGGCGCGAAAAATGGGAACAATCTCGGGCAGAACAGTGAGTCCCACCGGCGCCAGGCTGCTTACCGTTCTTTACTGCATCTGGTGTCAAGATCATCATGCGAAACGGCTTTGAGACACTCTTGTCAGGCCTAGGGTATCAGCCGAACCCAAGGCTCTGCCATGAGGGAGCGGGGGCCTAGTCTGATCAAGTACTCTTGGAGTTGACTTCGATGCAGTACGTACTCACCCCTCGCTTACTTGTCTCACCTATCTGATTAACCTCAGCGATACGGTTGCTCGCTTACCTATCTGATACCAGACAACAGACTACATTTCTAAAACTACAAATGCCCACAATCCCTCCCCTACGAGACCAGCAACAAATCAATGGTTCGATTTTGATGCAGTACGGTCCAGAAAGATATGAAGCTGTTAATCTTGGCGTATCTACTCCGGAAGCTCACACCAAGGGAGGACTCCCGTCTGATCGAGAATGAGGATGGACACTCGGTGGGGGGATTTGAAGATTATGTTGAACGGCCGTTGAAGTCGAGGGATGAGATTCGGCAATTCGAGATTGGTGCACTGTTGTAGTCTATATAGTTAAATACAAATATGAAACATGATTTATACAAGTTCAAAAGCCCTCTTGATGGTTGAGTAGCTATCTCTGATAATGAGTTGCCGACATCCACTGCCTACTGAAGATCAACTGTGACGCGTGATTAATTTAACATATCCAAACTAAGGTAGACGACATCCATAAAAGGGTAGCGCCACCCGACGGCCACAAGCATAAAACTCCAGCTCAGGCTCGTTTTTCAAAAATCGGGCTCCCACAAACCCTCCGGACCAGCCTTACAGACTATTCTCCGCTTTTGGTTCTACAAAAATTGATGTTGTTGAGCCAGAATTTCGTTGCGACTGATGGGTCACGGTACCCTTTTATGGATGTCGTCTACCTTAAGTAAATATGTATCACCGGGCACGTGATATCTCGAGAATTTGTGTGAGACCACATTAGCGAGGCGGCAAGTAATTTATAACCAGCCAAGATGGGCCTTTCATTCGAACTTACACTAACTCAAACCATTGGTATAGTCGGAAGGTAGTATGGAAACTTGGTCTCAGTGGAAAGTTGCGCAAGCTCACCTCTCCTCCGCTATTCTGAGCTTCTCGAACGCTTGTATCGCGCTCGAGGAGACCGTCAATCAGCCTCACGGACATATATTGGTGTCAGAAGACGTTATACTAGCAGTCAACTCTTGTCTTTCTACGCTGATTCTGGATGACCAACGCTTGAATCTCTCATTGACACTAGTGCGCAAAATCATCAATAGCTCAAACACCCTCGTTCGTATCAACACCCTCCCACTCGAGATTCTTACTCGCATTTTTCGGTTTACAATAACCTCCCGGTGCGAATCCGTTTCAAAAATCAAGCCAGACGCGTGGGCATCAGTGCGTGGCGAGGTCTGGGTGCCGTCATGGCGTAGGACGCCACTTCTAGTCCTTACCAAGATTTGCTCTCGGTGGCGCCGAATCATTCAAACTACTAAGCTACTCTGGTCTCATATTGATTTTACGGGTGGTGTGAATCGCGAAGGTGCATTCACACTCTCGCGGTTGACATTGGATCACCTCCGATTCGCTCAGGGGGCTCAAATTCATTTGCACTTTGGCTCGGACGTCAAACTCGATGATGAGTCACAGATGGACTCTCTACTGGGCCCTCACGTAGCCAATACATCTTCCATACGATTCGACCTCAAATGCCCAATCGAGCTTGTTCAGAACGTGCTCAACGTCCACGTCAAATTTGGCGTTGCTGGCTCAGTGAAATCTCTAATAATTCCGACCATTCAGCCTTCATACCGCATAAATGCAGCTCAAATAATAACCTTACCTACAGAACCGCTAGCCGGGCTTACTGAACTACAACTTGGAAGCTTGGGCATTGATACTTTCTCGATACCACAGCTTGCAACACTATTCGCCAGTATGCCTTCTATCGCAATCCTCCGTCTTCTGGGGATTAGACCTCGCCCCGTGGACGAAATATATGCATTAGCACCTATTTTCATGTCGAGCCTCAAACTTCTGGACATAGGGTGTGAATCTCATTACTGCTCGGCCGCCTGCACATTGCTGGGTACTATTGCTCCGGGTCCGAACGCACTAGACCTTAGGATACACATACCCAAGCATCAAACGGAGCTTGAGATTACCAAAAGGTTTCTCATGCGTTCTAACGTCAAGTCGTTCACTTGCAAGCTATACAACCACACCGACGTCAATATCTTACTCTATAGGACCGAAAGATCCTGTTTTTGTAGACCAGGCGGAATCAGAGTCAGCAATAACAAAAGGGGCCTACGTGTGATATATAAAATCATGGTCGGCACCGAGGCTCCGCAACCAAAACAGGATGGCAATAGTAGAAGCGATCGCTCCACAACGTCAGCTCTAGTTTTGACAGCATATCTCAGGGTTTAATTGAGCCCATGGTTGCAAAAGGGGCCCTTTCAGCGCTCCCAAAAACCAGGACATTGGGGGTTCACAGAGTTAGCCGACTGTATCGCTCTGCTACCATGTATTTCAGCGATATTCTTACACTCTGTGCAACGGATGAACCCAGATACGCTTCCTGTTGGCGTTTTGATCAACCGTACGGAGGCGGGCGTATCTGCAAGATTTCCGAACATCAACGTCATTGGACTGAATTCGAATCGACAATGGGACTCTGAAATTCAAGACCATATCAAGGACCTGGTAGCTGCATATTCACCTAGGTTGATCATGATAGACAAAAACTATAGCCAGGGTTTGAAAAGCGATTACGAATTCTGGAAGCGGTTCTTCAATCAAGCTCAGGATACTTCGGAACATCAAACGAGGTTTAACTTGCCGCAGCCAGAGTGGGATCTGTTCATGAAAAACCATATTCTAGGGGAGATGCCTTTAGAGTTATAGATGTAATGTACCATATTTCTGTATTTTGCTTCTACTGCATCTTCATGAAATTATAGTGGGCATACTCGATCGGGATTTCTCTAATGTTAAGCCACCTACTGCTGCACTCTACTGCCCTCCGAACTTGCTGTCAGTTCTCTTCGATGCCTTCAGTACCCCTTATGAGCCATTTAACTGATCTATTTTTGAGCAGCAATTGGACTGTCTCCAACACGATCAATGGTACTGAAAGAGCATGTATCCGCCCTCAGTTGTTGCGCAACCCAAGATGTGCTATCCCTCAACCCAGAAAATCTGGAGCTTACGGTACTCAACTGCGGTATATCTACTGGTGGGTGCTTTTATAAATGTTCGATATGTAGGAGTCGGAGCACGGAAAACGGCGATTGTTCGGACTACACCTGCTTCCTTACGAACACAAAGTTGATTGGACTTTGCTACATAGTCCAATATCTCGTATACTAGTAGGATTATGTGAAGGGTGTGACACAACCCGTAGAGGAAGGCCGATTGGCCGTTATACCGTTCCCGTCTTGCAATCCACCTCACTGGACTACCAAGACTCAGAGTTGTCCGAGACCAACAGGCACTGGACACAAGAGTACGAGACATACGGGAGGCCATTGAAAAGGCAATAGGAGAGTCAGTCCCCACGCTCCGTCTGGATATACGGTCCAAACGTTGGTTTACAAAAGAACTCAAAGACCATCGCCAGGAAGTCCGAAAACTGGCTGGTGCTTCGTTCAGACGCAGAAAATTCGGGCTAGACCCAGTACACGATGAGTTCCGCAGACAACGAAATAGGTACTCCCAAGCCCTGCGTAATGCGAGACAACAGCACTGGGAGGAATTCCTAGAGGGGTTAGATGAAGAGACGATGTGGGCCGCAGCTAGTTACCTGAAAGGTGGTTCATCTGACGGCGGGCGAGCGCGCGTTCCAAATCTCGGCTATACAAAAACGGACGGCTCAAAAGGGGTTGCCAACGACAACAAGACAAAAAGTGATGTACTCCTGGACGCTTTCTTCCCTCCCCCGACCGACGCCAACCAAGCCCCGCAAAACGCCCGCACGCATCCGCAAGTGGATGACCTACCCGATATCCAGTCAAAAGACATTGCCGAGGCTATCCGAGAGATGAAACCAAACAAAGCCCCGGGGCCAGATGGCCTACCTGCCTGCGTATACGCCCAAGGTGTTGACCTCCTCACAGTCCATTTACTGCCAATTTTCAGGGCCTCTCTCAGATTAGGAATTTACCCGTCCGAGTGGAGACACTCAAAAACGGCCGTCCTGCGCAAGGGAGGAAAGTCGGACTATACGGTTGCCAAAGCTTATCGCCCAATCGCCCTGCTCAACGTATCAAGCAAAATCCTCTCGTCCTGCATTGCCAAGCGGCTGAATTCCCTGGCAGCCACACACAACTGGATCCCTGCACACCACTTTGGAGGTCAGCCTGGCAGAACGACGTCGGACGCACTCCACCTCCTAGTCAAAACCGTCAAGGACGCGTGGGCAAGAGGGCAGGTCGCCTCTGCGCTCTTCCTTGACGTAAAAGGGGCTTTTCCCCATGCAGACCCTAATAGACTAGCAGCCAACATGCGTCGTTTGGGAGTTCCGGAGACGTATGTAAACTGGATGTTGGCCAAGCTGGAAGGCCGAACCACATGTCTCTCTTTCGACGACTTCACTTCGGAAGCACTCCCAGTACTGAACGGAATCGACCAAGGATGCCCTCTTTCCGTCATCTTCTACCTGATCTACAACAGCCCACTCGTACAGGTCCCCTCTCCAAGATCGAATGAATTATGCATAGCCTACATCGACGATGTCACCTTTGTGACGTGGGGAGATTCTTTTGAAGACACCCACCACAGTCTGGTCAACATGATGACGAGACGCAAAGGAGCCCTTGCGTGGTCGCGCTCACACAGTTCTACTTTCGAGTTAGACAAGACCGCCTGCATTGACTTCTCACTCAAAAAATCCACCCCTCGCCCAGCGCTCACAATAGGCAACCAAATCATTACTCCCACCTTCTCGCACGTCCTGCTGGGTGTAGCACTAGACCAAGACCTTCGTTGGCACAACCAATGTAACAAGGCACTCGCAAAAGGACTCCAATGGGCGTCGCAATTAAACAGGATCACGAAAATGAGCTACGGCGCCTCAGCGGCCACTGCACGACGACTGTACCTCAGCGTGGCAGTCCCAAAATTCACCTACGCAGCGGACGTCTGGTACTCGCCGGTCACTCTAGGAAAAACGGAAGCGGAGCAAAACTCGGGCTCGATAGGTTTTGCAAAGAAACTCGCTAGAATTCAGAGTACAGTAACACGAGCCATCCTGGGAGCCATCAAGACCACACCAGTCCATTCCCTCGACGCACATGCCGACCTCCTCCCCATGCACATTCTACTCAACGAAACATGCCAACGCTCAGCAGTACGCCTCGCTTCAGCACCGCACAACCACCCGCTCTCCAAAGCAGTAGCTCGTGCAGCCGGGAAAGGACGAAAAACGCACATCACACCATTGCAACGAATACTACACTTCTCGAAATGCAAACCCGAGAATTTCGAAAAGTGGTCGCTCGCAAGACCCTCACCATCCAGAGTCCCCATTCCCGTCTTCCCGTCCCGACAGCAGGCCATTTTGGACGTCCTAACCGACCACGCACACGCCCAGTTGTACACGGATGGAGCACGATCCAAACAGGGAGCGGGTGCGGCAGCTATCCTAGTAGTGAATGGCAAAGTCGTCAAAGAGGTTGGTTACCGGCTTGGTGATCGAGAAAGGCACTCCGTGCTCGACGCTGAGGTAGTGGCACTTATCCTCGCTCTGCACCTCGTAGAGATAACGCAGGCAATAGATGAGGTAACAATCTTCTCGGACTCGCAGGTGGCTGTTCGTGGTACCCAAGGAGCCCAAATAGGAGTCGCTCAGTGGATGCTCAAATCCCTTAAGAGGGGGCTCGCAAATGCAAGGAAGAGAGATGGAGTCACGGGCGTCAAGGTTCTGTGGTGCCCAGGCCATTCAGGCATATTCGGAAACACGCAGGCAGACAACGAGGCCAAGCTAGCTTCAGAAGGGAAGCAATACCATCCTGACCTGATCCCAGAGGTCCTGTCCAAACATCGACCCCAGACAAACCCGATAGCCGCCAAGCGCGCGATTAGAGAAGAGAACAAAAAGGCAGCAACCCGCTTCTGGGAGAACACGCTTGCAGGCATTAAATTTCACCAACGATACCCCCTCCTGTCTCCTTCCCGTTTCCTCTCGCACTCCAACGATCTGCATAGGTCCAAAGCCGTCCTGCTGTTCCGGCTTATCACCGGACATGTACAGCTCAACCAGCACCTCCATAGGATACAAGCCGTGAACTCGCCCGATTGCGCCCACTGCCCCGGGTCTCCAGAGACCGTTGCGCACTTCCTCCTACGATGCCCCCACTACGCCCCAGAACGCTATATCTACCTCGAGTCTTCCGGGCTTGACGTCCTCTCTCTCGACTACCTCTTTTACGCTTCGGAGACCCTCCTCCCGCTATTTGATTTTATAAAGGCCACCGGCCGTTTCCGTGACTCCCTTAGATAACCTTCTTCTCTCACGCTTTCTCCCCTCCGTCCGTAGCATACAGTCTTATTGTTTTTCCCATCTAGTCTTACTTTAGTACAACCTCGCCTTACACCTTTATTAGAATATCGTATACAGCCTCTATGTTCTCCATTTTCAGTCCAGCTTCTCCGCCTACATTGTAGTCTCCCCTCGCTGTAATAAGTTTTGCGTCGCACCATAGGGCTCCGCCCCGAAACGACCTTAAATATACCTGATCTTAAAAAAAAAACCCCCGTAGAGGAAGCGCCCTCGGTACTCAGCCGTAGAAGCAGGCCCGGCAAGTGACCTCTTGGCATTTTTGAAAGTTCAGCGTGAGACGTGTGTGAATGGCGTGTCTATGAGTGGTCTCGTAGGTCTTTTTTTCACCTTTCACCTTCGCTGTTACTTTAATAGCCGTCCATGTGGGATATCAAGCCTAGTGCCTCCCAGCTATCCAGTCGACCCGTCTCCGGTGGTCTGGATATCCTAGCCCACTGCGAAAGCTGGGCTCAGTGCGCGTATAGCGGGTCTCGGGACCACGCGCCCGCTGCGAAGGTCGAGTGTCAGCTTCGCCTTACGAACAGCCATCAAGAAGTAAAACAATGTAGTCCCACCAAATCATTGATACCGCTCGAACCTTGATATAATACTGATATTACCGCTCATTGTCCTCTAGGATTCGTCTTAGATGCAGAAGCAAGATCCTGCTTGTAGACCCGCGGCCGCGATGTGTCTTGTAGAGTTTGATGAACATCCAGTTCTTGGCTATAGCCAATTCGATTTTGGCTATCTGAACCGAGTACAGCCTTTGTTGTTATTGGAACTAGCCATGAGTTTACCTAGACATACATATTTAATGGCCCACAAAAATTAAAGGCTAGTCCAACCAGAGATACAGAAAACAACCAAAAAGCATGGGGGGACGCAAGGGGGTATACAAAATCAAGCGCCGGACCCGATGTTGTGCATCAGCGAAATTAAGTCGGCCATTGAGAGCGCATTACTACCGCGTTTTGTTTGAATCTTCGCCGAACGCCATGAGTTGTATTTCTAAATATCGTATCCGGCTTAGCATATCCAACAAGGCTTTCCTCCAAAGTCAAAGAAAATCGACCAAAAATCGATTACACTTTACGCGTTGTATCAAGCCTCAAGCATTAGCCTTTGAGGGATGCAAAATAGCCCTATAAGGTGGTTTTGGGTACTTGGCAACCTTTCTGTGCTGTTTAGTTGACAAAACCATAAGCTCAACGAGGCTGTAGATAGGGTATCCCCTATCATATCTCATCGTTTTGCCATAATATACATTCATTTCAACACTACCATTGCATTTAAAGACCCAGATAGTAGCCTAAATCAATATCGTGTCGCTCACTGATTTGTGGTAACCCCTTGGGGTGACGTCTGAAAAGTCTTGAAGGTGTCACAATGAAACCACGTGACCCACTCGGCAAGGTATGGCCCGTATGGGCCGCAAGACGGCGCTTGTGAATGTCTGGACCAAACTGACTGGGCTCCTTTTGTCCACCACATACACTGCATACTGTACCTATTGAACACAACAACCAATTTGCGCTTAAAACTTACCCTCCGCCGCTCCCAAAAGCTGTAGTCTGACAGTACGAAACAAGCATATTCAATATCACTTTTAACAAACGCGCCATCTCAACACTTTCGCATAGTATAACCTGAGGGCGGAACCACGAGATTTTTGTTATGTCACCCGAATCGACTAGCCAACTGCCAGCTGAGATCTGGGAAATCATACTCTCATATTTATCGTTGAAAGATCTAGCCAAAATGTCTCTGGTGTCTCTGGGCTGGCAGTCCCTAGCATTTTCCTCTTTGTACCGCACACTCTACCTATCTAGCGGCTCCTATATCGAACAGATCAAACTCAGGATGACACAAAAGAAGAATTCCACGCTCTCAATTGCACAACATGCACGGGTGATTATTGTCGGAACCACCATAAAAAGCTGGGGCTACAGGAGCCATACAGATGTTGACGAAACGGATATGAAAGGTCTTCACGATATCCTCACGTCTGCGTCCCAGATTGAATTCTTTGCTTGGTACATACCATTCCTACCACCTACACAAATTACACATACCCTGCAGAACGAATGCCCGAGTCTACATTCGGTAGAGCTGTACTTACACTTCGGCGATTGGGATGCGGGTGAGCGAACCATGTTCTTCAGAAGCGCTGCGGCGGTATTTTGTAAGACGCTAATTTACAGACCTAGCTCGCTATCAAAGGTGAACCGCCCGGTTCTACGGCTACCGTTCTACTAACACAAAACTTAGCGCCATGAATTTTCATCATTTACGTTATTTCTCCTTGGATGCCCCTAGGATGGGTGAGTCGAGTTCGTCTCATGAACGTCTTCTAAAGTCCTTTCTTTGATCCATAAAGACAAGCTGGGGACGGACTACCACGAGAAAATTGTTTCCACGCTGCAAGCATGCCCCAAAATAGAGTACATCAGCATTCGCTTTTCGGAGACGAATGTATTTGGCAGCTTCTGGTCGCTGAATCGCATATGCACCATGCTCGAAACCACTACGTTCTCATCTCTTCATACGTTTCATGCCTATGGTGCCTTTGAGGAAAGCTGGGACGACTTCTTTGTGTCAACCGAAATGAAACCACTCCGTGCTTTTCTGAGTCGACATCCTAGAATCCATACTCTAACGTTTGGGAGCAGATACCACCATACAAAACCGTTTCATCCACAAAACGTTGAGGACCTGTTCCCCTCGCTTCGTCATTTTAAGGGTCCGCCTCCGCTGTGTGATGTCGTAATCCGTTCACCACTCGCCGCTCAGCTACAGTCCCTCTACATCACAAACATTCGCGAAGACCAGATACAACTGGTACCTTCTGCTCTACAGCTCATGCCTAAGCTACAAAAACTTTCAGTGGGAAAGGCACCACACCAGGGAGGTAAACGCTCGGTTGCCGATAAAGACTGGATCCCTCAAACGAGCGAGTTGCAAGAGCTGGATCTGAAACCTATGATTCGAGACTTTGTGCGTACATGTCTGCGTCCACTAATCAATATACTAAGAACTTTTTAATCCTGCTCTACCCATAGGAAGCCTTCCTTAGCTCTTTGAAGCTTCTACCAAGCCTTCGTATTCTTAGTATCCGACTGTCGCCCGCTGATGCCCGCGATTGGCCCAAACATGCGCCAGCGCTAGCAAACAGCTGCCCAAGACTAGAGCGTATATCAAAATATCTTAGAGGAATAGAAATAGGCTATTGGCGGGTTGGTCGCCCTGTAGGCAAGGATGTGGAACTGGTTCATGTGCCTGCAATTGGGGAGGTCGGCCAAGGCAAGGTGTACAGCTGCGCGTTTGTGTAACCTATTCGTCTCGAATCGTACGACTGCACCTTTCGAATTGTGTCGCTTGGGCTATATGCAGTATTTTCCGAACATATTTTCTATTCACAAATCTCAGTGCTGCGTTGCTAGATTCACGTTGTGTAAGATCTGCATTTGCAGTATATTTGCTACGATTGACGAGATGTATAACTACTTCGTTTGGTTCGATCAATTCGGTCTATAGGTTGTGGCCAGTCTTTGAAGGTTTCTAGTGAAAGATGGTTGAAACGTGGGTGGTAGTCGCACTGTAGCCTTAAATAGCCATCGTTGGAGTCGAGTATTGAAGACTTTGTCTATAGATAGATTCCTGCATACGTTCAATCCAATGTACTAACCACGATACGTTTCCAGAACGCTTGTAAGACGGTTCAATTGGAGCGCTAACACTCTTGTCAAACCCTCACGTCCAGAGTATTCAACTGTGGCACGGAGTCTATGAATGGCCCAAAGTCTTCCCGATTCTGGTAAATAACTATCCAAGGCTAGAGCGCATATCCGGATTTATGGAAGATGAGCCAGGAGGTCACTCACTGGTTGATCTGCCGTTAGGTAACGCCGTAAATACCATGCATTTACCTACAATCAGGATTTGATTTGTGATACTCTGTCCCAGTATGTCGCAAATAGCCAATCTATCAAGCGCCAATCATGTAAGCGGCTTACCTCACCAGATGATGGTTCAGACCGCAGAGTCCAGACGGCTGCTCCCGCCCTCGATCTTCTTGAATCTTGCGCAACTCGTAAGCTGTACTATGAAGCTGAATAAGGCACTCCATTGGAAACGAGATGGCTAATACGATTCCGATAGCCCTAGCGCGGCTTAGCTATTGGGTGGGTTTCAGTGGCTGCGTTGGAGGGACGGGCGGCGGGCGAGGCTTTGATAGGACAGGCGGGTACCAGGTGATTAACAGTCTGGCAATGCTTTTGAAGCTACGTTATATGATATGCGCTTGCTGGAAGGTCTCACCGTGCTCATCGTGTAGCTATGGTTGGCAAAGGCAATGTTTGACTTGGAGTGGTTGATCCGATCAATAAAGTCTATTAGTTCGCCTTGCTGGAAACTAGAACCTTCTCCTAAAATCAACTTCACGTTCTACTACTAGAGGAAAAATGGCCAAAGTTCAAATCCCAGGACGTCGTCAGTGTACCTTCACGTGCAAGCTGATACGCCGCTCGTAGCAAATCGGTCGCATCCTTTAATTATAGGTTGTTAGTACCTCCTTTTGTCGGATTTCTAATCCTTTGCCTTTGAGTTTGTCTGTCTATGCCGTCTGATATCCTGTGCTCGATAAATATTGACAGGTCGAAATTACTGCGTCTGGAACCTCTATCATCTCAGACGCCAACAGCCCACGGTATCGCCGTTTGAGATTTCGAACTGTAGCGCTCAGCCCCATCTCATGTGAATCTAAAGCACTTGTCAGTGAACCAAGTGAGTGCAACAATATGGCTTTGATCGAGACCCAATCCCTAGCTTGGTGTCTCCCGACGCAGGAGCTGACATACCCGCCTCCAAGGCTCATGCAGAGAAACATGCCAGATATTTGTAGTCTCAACGTCCTAAGACCATTATCTTAAATCTGTTTTTCTAAGAAGGACATCGGGACCATCAGTCTTTGACATTTGTGAGCGTATGGCTCGTATTTTATACATTTTCTGACATGTTCGTAGCGATGATCCATGCTTCCCAAAATCTGGCATCCAACGTCCCACACATGACCCCCTCTCGCTTTTAGAATCTGATTCTTGGCCTCCGAGATTGTGCTTGGATTCGTTTTATCGAGCCTCAAGGGATCCTGGCCCCAGTACTTATGTTTTATGGCACATTTATTGCGGTTTTCATAAGTCCGAGCCAATCAATTTTTTTTTGAAAAAGCGCCAAACGCTGTTTCCACGAATTATAGAGAACAATACATGCTATCAAAAATGTAAGTACATTTTGTGCTTGTCTCGCTGAGGCGAACATTTCTATGTACATATGTTCTTCTAT
>JAYRCO010001079.1:0-13378 GCA_037042815.1 Ceratobasidium papillatum | reverse complement strand
CGACGAGGCATGGGTCGACGGGTGGGGCGAGTTGTTGTGCGACATCGAGCTAGGCTTGATGCGCGGGGGTGTCGTCGACGCAGGCGGTGGAGATGTGCTGCGGCAGGTGATCTGTGAGCCGAGCACAGGCTAGGAGCAAATCCGCCTACCGTGGTTTATAAACAGATGCGCAGTGGGAGAGCGAGCAGAGCGCCGACGTAGCCTGCTGAGACGGCTCCGGGGGGGACGAGGTGGGAAGGAAAGGGGCGATGGCGTATACAGCTCTCTATAAGTACCAAACAAGGACCAGCGAGGATGGACTCGAATCAAAACGAGCTTCGGCTCGCCTTCGCGCTCTGGACACAGTCCAGTGGCAGTGTCATAGGCCCCCAATTCACACTATCCATTTACGTCTTATATATTAGCCCAGTTTGTACTTGAAATACGATCTGTCTGGTGCCCCCACGGCACGCCCCGGCAAGGTCTCGAATCTCGCGCTTTTGTGCGGTCACCGTGCCCACCACGACAGATCCGTCAAATGTTCTTTACGTCCGGGGCAGCCACTGCGCGACATGTGCGCACGGGAGCTGATCGGGCAATGCGGCCCTTGCCTAGCTAGGTCCTGCGTAGCACCCCTGCCTGGTTGTATGCGCTCTCACGCACGCCCCCCCCCCCCTCCCGACGTGCGTCCGCACGGACGATAGGTGCAGCTTCGAGTGACAATCACGTCAGCTCGTTTACAGATTCATTGTCCGCCCGTTCATCGACCAATCACGCCCCTTATCAATAGCGTCAATAAACGAGCCAGAATGCGCGGCCTGGTCTCGCATCGTATCTCTCCGCGTGCTCGTCCCCGCCCTTCCCGGCGGGTGTACTACACAATCCCAGTCCCTACGACCTGCAATCTACACCTATGACACAACTTTGCTTCAGTCACGACTAACCTGCCCTGTCCACCCAGGGGGAGGCATACAACACAGCAACTTAAACCAACACACATGCGCTCATCTGGCAACTCTAAACTCTTTTCGCCTGGCGCCCAATCGGGAAATTCTCTCGCGTGTATGCTCGTCCGGCTGCGGTCTTCTTCCGGGTCGTGTAATCTATCGTGTCTGCCCTTCTGCTCGATGCGCTGCTCACCGCGACCGGCGCTCGTCATGTCCCGAAAAAGCCTAACCGCTCACCTGCACGCGCAAGGTGGAGCCACGTCGCGATTTTTTCGCTCGGCGCCTTTTTCGCACTTGACCGAGAGCGCAATCTCAACGTACGCTCGATTTGGGTTACTATCACTTCCCAGACAGGGTTGGGCTGGCACGGACGACCGGTACGAGCTCCGAAGAGCATTCATGGACTGTACAACGACGCCAAACTATATGCAACACTGCTCGATTTCTTCTCTCGAAGCTTTGTGTCTGCTTGTCGGCCGAGGGGCAGGGTAAGACCGCTCGATCGCGAAAACATGCTTTGCTTTTTGAACTTGGCCAACATGTGATCGGGTCGCGCGCGTGCTGAGCCATTGTCGGGCTTGGGAGACTGTCCATTTGACTGGTACGTTCAAGCGCATATACGAGTGCTTATCAAGCCCTTTTACCGCTGAATTATTGTCAAATGTATGTATGCAACGCGCGTTCATATCACGCGACTGTCGTGTACAACCCTGCAATGCATTTCGACCGACAAAGCCTCAGTTCCGAACATATTCATCGCTTCGTTAAGCTTTGTAGCTCGACGATGACTGGTTGTCTACGATCGCCTCATGTATGCCATCTTCATGTGACTGCACAAGGTCCAGATCCTCTTGTACGGCACCAAGCTTCTGAGCAAGGTACGCCGAAGAGGCGAGGGGAAGAACTAGGTGGCGCGATGGAGCGGTCCACAGGTACTACATTTAGACGATAGGCTCAGCTGCATGCCTAGTTCGCTCCTCACTCTTTACTTGGTTCATTCTAGACCAACGCCTCCTTAATATATACCTGACAGCCTGTTAAACTTTACAGAACTCTTAGAGGGCCGAGACCAAGACTTTAAGCTTATCCATTTCATCAAGGCGGCCTCAATCAACAAAAGAGCAAATACAACAAGATAAGCTTTTGTAGCGAAATATTGTAAATCAAACAATTTGAAAAGTTTCAGCCCGTGTAGCGCCGCGTTAGAGGCATGTTTTACATACTGTGACCTAATACACAAGTGGAGCGAAACCGAATAAGAAACTGAGAGATAAGGCTACGACATTAGAGAAAATTGTTCGACTAGACAGATGCATTTTTCGGCAGTAAACATAATGGCCCCACCACAGTGGATACTTGGCGATTCCTGCAGCTTTTCTTAAGATTCAACCTCCGCTTTGACGTTAGCTCTGAACTCGAGTCGTTCTTGGCATATAAAGTAATAAATCGAAGTATGAGCTCTTAAGGCGACAAGCTGGCGAAAAGCGCTGAGACCTAGTGCCTAAACATTTTTCAGCAGTACCGCGTCTAATGAGCAAAGGAAATACACAGTCCTAATCAATCATCACATCTTGCGCAACTCGTTGGTTGGGGACCTAGTCGGACGATCACTGAACATTCTTTTTCGTTCCACGCGTATGCTCCAAGTTGCGTGAGAAGACGTGTTTGCCAGACTCAACAAATAGCCCTGTCGCGCTCTGGAGGGAACATAGCTGTATGCGCACCTTAGAAGGAAGGAGGGGGGAAGAACTTGGAATCATCGAACATAGAAATAAGAAGAACATTGAATTAAGAGAATCCTTGCATTAGTATGGGTTGACGAGGGGTACACAGCAAGGCAATTGGCGAGCTACATCAAGCTTACCTAGCAATATTGTTCAAGGGCAAACATTCAGTTACCAATGGATCCTGATCATGCAAGGCACAGCCAACCGGCCGCCTAGGTCGCACGTGTGGGATCAGATAGTGTGCTTAGATGGCGTATACATTTATGGGGAATAGATCATTTACACTCTATGCTTAGTCGCTCCCAAAAAGGTATGTTCTCCTAGGAAGTTGGAGTGTATGTAGCAAGGCTGCGCAAGATGCAATAGATAGATTGAATGCTGGACAAACCTCGAGTGATTCTACCCCACTACCCCACAGCTGAAATAATCGAGAGTCAAGCCACCGTCTAGATAGTGAAATGAGTTATTAACAAAGGTGAGACATGATACACGGTTGTCCTACAAAGTGTCGAGCTGATGGATAGCAGAAAGGCGAGTCAAGAAGAAAAAAGGAAGGGAGATCTTGTACCGTCTATGAGAAAGAAGAAAATGAAAGATAAGAGAGCCTAGAACGACCGAGTGGAAGACCCGCTTGAACCCGCTCATTGTTCAGTAACGTTGGGCCCCGCACCATCAGGATACGCTGCTGACGACCGCACAGAACCTAGCTCCGTGGGCGACCTGACATTGACAGTTACGTTCCCAGCCGCCTCGGACTCGGACTCGCTATCTGCACCGCCGTGCGCCGACAGGCCAGATTGGGATAGCGCGAGGGACGCATTGCGGCTATGGGCCCTTAGTGATTGTCCCTCGTCTACGCCTGGGGTTGGTGGGAGCGAACTGGAAAAAGAGTCGGATAGGGATGCCGAGTGCATTCCACCACCCCCTGGGGATGTGCCATCTTCCGCGTGAAGCCTGAGATTAGATGCGCTGGCCCGGGCCTCCGCCCGAGCTCTCGCCCTACGCGTGCTGCCCGCGACTGAGCGTGCAGGTCGAGGGAGGGTTGACGTAATGCCGGGACTAGGTAGAGGTGCACCGAACCCAGCTTGCTGGAGTTGGGCCAACATATCTTTGGCCTTATCTTCAATAACCTCTGGAGGTGCGAAGGTATCATCGGGACTTGTACCGTCTCCGTTTACGCCTAACTCGCTGATTGCAGCTTCTGTAGGTGCACCTTTGCCCAGAAGTGTGAGATTTCCAGGTAACCGATGGACACTTGGGCGCGTCCTTCGCGCTTTTCGGGGCATGGTATCCCCATTGCGAAGCCGATCAAGAAGTGTGTCAAGAATTGCTGCGTCTTGAGGATCGCGGGCTACCTCTTTTTCGCGTGCCTTTTGCCTGGCCAGACGCACTTCTTCAGCCTGCTGCTGGCGTTTCTCACCAGCGGCTTTCTGTTCAGCAACCGTTTGATTATCTGCTTGACATTTCTGCAAACAGCAATCAGTAATGATGGCAATTTAGCCACAATGAATGCATACCCGATACGACGTAACAAACGTCTTGAAGATACCAAAGAACTCTGCTGAGCTAGTCTTTTCATCTTCACCATAGTAGCGCAGAATGTCGGTAAAATTCAGCTCAGCTTGCTTCACCGAGTCACTGAGATCTTCTAGTTGGTCCGTCGCCTCACCCAGGAAGCGCCACATCTTTTTCGGATATTGATCGTCCTGAGGAATCGAGTCCATGTCTGAGAAATGTTCCCCGAGCTCTGATCGGATGGTCTTGAGCCCAGTGCGCATCTCGCTAAAGTGCTTCTTAACCTCAAGCAAATTGACTGAAAGACAGATACATTATATATGGATAAGTAATGCAAACGATAATCAGGCTCACCTCGGTATGCTTCCTCTGGTTTCTGCAGCTCCTCGAGGAAACCTTCCATATCGGGGAAGTGCCTGGATACTGTGCGTTCCAGGAAGTGCAAGAGTGTCATGTTGTTGGCCGATTTGGTATCCACCAACTAGAACATAGTCTGTGAGTCAATGCCTAATGCGTGTCCACATGACTGCGCACCTTGTTGATACTGCTAACTTTGAACCCAAACGCTCCGCCTTTGATGCCGGTCCCATTCATAAAGTTTCCGATGAGCAAGATGAGCTGAGAATAAAGGTCAGATCAAGATCACAGGTCATATACACTGAAGCGTACACTCATGAGCTCTTTGAATTTCGGAGCATTCTTCAGGCTCTCACTGGCTTCAATAAGTTTCCTGGCACCCTGTGGTTGAATAAAGTTAATATCCCCTCAAGTGCGGCACACGAATCACAAACCTCATTCTGCAAACCATAGTTTTCCTCAAAGCGGGCCCTGTAGATCATACCATCTACACGGGGTGCGAGTCGCTCGATCTTAATAAGTTGAACCATAAGCCGATCTGAAGGATGTAGTTCCGACAGCTCTTCTATACCCGAGTTGCGATACACGTTGAGCTTTCCAACTTGCTCGGGAGACGGCAACACGCGCTTGAGCTCGTCCAAAAAGTGTTCGGTGCAAAGCTCCCGGTCGCACTGTAACAGCCGAGTCGCAATCTCCTCGGGCGTAAGCTTCTTGACACGCTGGATAATAATTTCGACACGCTTCTTGGTCTGCTGATCGAGCACGCTCTTGAGCTCGGCGCGCTTTTGATTGTTCATCAAGTTGATCATGAGCTGTTTGGCCTTGAAATCCTCTTCCATCTCCTTCCACACACCATCGCCCAACAGCTTGCGAATCCATTCGCGCTCTTTCTCGGGAGTCTCTTCGTTCCAGAGCGTCTTGCCGACCTGTTGATGTTGGATCTTGTCCCATTGGAGCTGTTTCATACGAGCGCCCGGTGCGATTTCGATATCCTTGCGTTTGGACGTTTTGTCTGCGATCGAGGTGGCAAGGCCAGCAGGGGCAATAGGAATAGAGCCTTTCTTTCCAGGAGGTGGGGGCGGAGGAGGTGGTGGTGGGCCGCCTCCACCGATAGGCGCAATAAATCCAGGAGGGGGTGGAGGCGGAGGAGGGGGCGGCGGTGGCGGACCTCCAACGTTCAAAATTACGCCACCAGGGCCTGGTGGTGGTGGCGGCGGTGGCGGCGGCGGAGGGGGAGGAGGTGGCGGAGGGGGTGGCGGCGGTGGCGCTGCGGCAGGTGGATCTCCTTCTCCGGTTGGTGCACCCGGAGGTGGGGGTGGTACTGGAATCGACTCGACATTGATGCCATCTTCTGGCCCAGGAGGGGGCGAGGCAGGACCCGAGTCCAGAGACTTGGTTGGAACCGGCTTACCCATGCTGGCAAGGCGATTGGCGAGCTGTTCTGACAAGGATCCAGGAACGTGCACGCTCTTGACGCGTACCAATCGGCTCTGCCCGTTTAGTGGGACAGCGAGACCTCCACTCACTCCAGCTTGCCCATGAGTTTCAGCAGAGGTCGGGATGGTGTCGTCTGTGTTATTCGTGTACCCGCTCTCGCGTGAAGCATACTGACTCTCCGGGTCGTTTCCTTCTTCTTTGATGGTCGCCCCGGACACAGTTCTGAATTTGTTCGTTAGCTCGTCCAAGAAGCGTGGAGGAAGGGAGTTCTTGCGGCCTAGGCCCAGAGCTGCTTGGTCGGCACGTTTGCTAGAGCCAGAGCCATCGCCCATAGGGAGTCGAGATGCGCCAGTACGTCGAGGTGAAGCTTCGCCAGTCCCATTCCTATTTCTCGTGCTGCGTGAGCCAGCAGGAATCGGGCCTCTCGAAGGATACTATGCCAACGCTCAGTATACTGCCGAGGCACATAAATCAGTCAAAACTCACGACATCCGTAGAATAACTGCTATCATCCACATACTCGTCCTCCGCATCCAGAAACTGAGACGTATGCCCATTCGCGCCAACCGATGGAACTCCATTCCCATTCGCCCTTTGCTTCTTCCTCCGAATAGACGTCGCGGCTCGCCCAGTGCTCCCAACGATGGGATTGATAGCAAGGTCATCGCTCGACTCCTCCGTCTCCTCATCGAGCACGCCCCGCTTCCCATCCTTCTTCTTCCTCCTACCACCCTCAAGTGTCGTTCTCGCCTTGGTCCGTTCGTACTGCTTGCTCAAGGTATCAACCAAATCCCGACGTCTCGCCCCGCTCTCGGTCTTATCGTAGACTGAAAGGTCCTCGTCTATCTTCTCGGTCTTGAGCATGTTGAATAGCTCGAGAATCTGCATTTCCAACTGCTGGATCCGTTCTTCGTACCCTCGTTTCTGTTCTATGAGTCGACCCTGCAGCGTCTCTGAATTTTGACGCGACGTGCGCAGTTTCTCTTCGAGCATCGCGACCTTGGCCTTCAAATCACCGACTAGTCCATCCGAGCCTTGAGCCAACTCTTCGTCGAGCTTCTCTTTATCGTACTTGAGCCTAACCAGCTGCCCACGCAACTCGGACGCATCAGCCTCTGCCTTTTCAGCACGTTCTTGTTCGTTGAAGTTGGCAGCGAGCTTCTGGAATGAGATGGCAGCCGGGTCTCCGAATTCATGCGCATAGGAAGCTCTTCGTTCGAGGATAATGTCTGTGATCAAGCCGTCGATAACCTGGTAGTACTTGGTCCGAGTCTCGGGTTCGTCGTTTGGAATGAGCAGTAAATGCTTCAAGGACGAAAGGAAATAAGCCTGTGCGGGTGATTCTTGGAGCGTTCCGATAATCGTTCGGAAGATGTCCTGGGGGTCCGACATGTTGTTCAACACCTCTCGTCCAAACTGATCCTTGAGCTCTGCCTGATCATCCTCGGCGAGTGCCATGTACTGGTTCAGATTCTTTCGAAGGTTATCCAGGCCCATTTCCCGGGCAAAGTCGATGATTTGCTGAACCCCAGCCTGTTCCATATTCATGCGAAGAGACATGCGCGTTTTCAGCTCGGGGGCTCGAGTAAGGATGCCATTGATGAGTAGCAACGTGCTGAGCTATATGCAAATGTCAGTCACCAGATAACAGCCGCACCATGTATCAAGCTCACCATATAATCGCCCAAAGATGCATCAGACCCAACAGCCTTTCTGAAATCCCTACCCGTTCCTACCAAACTACCCATCTTACCCCGACTCAGCAGCGTGGAAATAGTTGTCTTGAACCAAAAAGTAAAAGCACCCTTGTCATTGTTGTTATTGCTGAGCGAGTCGAGTGCGATCAAGACGGATTGCAGACCATGGCCGTTCTCATTACCATCTTCGACATAGCAGAGAGCGACGACGAGTTCTAATCCAGATTTACGCGAGGGAACGTGTGGACTGCCGAGGACTGTGGTGATGTGATTGACGGTGGTTTGTTGGGATAGCGTTTCTTGTTGGCCGATCTAAAGACAAACTTGAGTCGGATGATTTTAGGACGGATCAAGAGACTAACTGGTAAGTTCAGGATGCTTTTAAGACATTTGAGAATCTCGATTTCTTGTTGAGTTTCCGACTCAGACCTATGACGAATATGAAGCAACTGTGCAGACTAAAAACGCGGGGATTACTCACCTAGCCCGGCTTGGTCTATTCAAGGCATTCAACCGAGAAGCCAGTACTGGAATACCCTGGATGTCGATAAAGCCGTGTAACCAAGAGAGAGGCATCGTTCGCAACGACACTCCAAGACCTTGGATGTCCTTTGGAGTAATCGTGTTGGTCATGAACTTTTGGATATATGCCTCTCCGTTATCTTTGCCGCTCGAACCTATCGCCGTCGGGCCACTTGCAGCCATCCGTCTATCACCAGGGTGTTTCTCTTTTTCCTTTTCCTCGCGCCATCGCCTTCGCTCGCTCTCATAGATGATCAACCACTTGTTCTCGGTCGTAAGTTTGTCCGATCCAACGTCAAACTCGCGGCCGAGTTTCAGGAACATAGATTGGATGTCTTCGTCCGATGGTTTGTCAAGGTAGAAACCGTCGTCTTGAGCTCTGTTGAACCATGAAGAACTGTGTGTCGAACCAGCCGCTTGCGTATAGTGGGAGCCACGAGAAGTATCGCTCTTCATCGTTAGGGAAGATGATGGTCGATGGCCTCCCCCGTACCCTTGACGAGTAGACCCAGGCGGGGACATCGGAGGACCAAAATCAGAGCCAGGCCCGCTGGCAGTACCCCGTCTATCACCGGCCCGTATAGTGGAATCCATATCTCTATCCCTCGTCAACCTGGACATAGCCGACTGGGCAAGTGACACACTACTCGGCGATTCTATCCCTCGCACAAAACTGGAATGAGAAGCATTCGACCCAGTTGGAGACGTCGGTCGTTCTCCTTCGGAAAGATCTGGCCGTCTTCGGGATCGTGTGTAGTTCATCTCCGTACCAGAAGCTGTGAGACCAGGGTTCTGAGTAGGCGCGGAAATGATGGACGACGCTGTCGACGTGGAACTTCGGAGCGCCTGGGAAACGGTGCCCACCGGGACTGGCGGCCTATCTCGAGTTGTGTTTTCGTACCGAACGGAAGTTTCGCTGAGTTCTGACTGGGAGGACTCGCGTGGCCGGCTCTTGCGCCGGCCAAAGAAGTCGTTGAGTGACATGGTGAAGATGGAAGATTGTAGGGGGAGCCTAGAGTATCAAATGCGTGTGTCGAATGGAGGTTGGTCGTTATAATTACTATCAGACAGAAAATAGGGCGTGGTCAGCGTTAGCATTCGGCCCACGGCTAGCACACGCACGTTGACCATCAGTTCGGCCCTGAGCGCTGGGGTGTGGTTGACGCAAGAAACAGGGAAAGTATTGCCCAACAGAATATCGCCAGCGAACAAAATGGCCTGTCAAGAACTTGGCGGTGGGCTGGGGGAATCGGTTAAGGTATGCGAAATGTCGAACGAATAGTGAAATTTGCCCGGGTAAAAGCTAGATTTAGGCCCAAGCTCTGTAGGCCAATGTCAATGCTCAGTGAGCTAGGGCGTGAAAGAGATGAAGCGTAAGGTGGTCGTTAGGACTGGTGGCAGTGGATTGGAAGATTAGCCGATTGGATTCGCGTAAACAAGACACAATCCTACTCATGTGACCCAATTTGGCAGAGGCGCGCTTGACCACCACACCAGCCTTTGTATCCAAATTCGTCTAGCCCTATTCCCTTGGTATGTCTGACTACTGTATACCAGCGCTCAACACTGACGCGTGTCTGTCAGTTAACTAGCCATGTCTTCGTATGTATCTAGCAGACGCAAGTATTATATGCATTGACACTGATTACGTGCAGTTACACTCCAGTCAATGCTGCGGGTGACAACCCGAAAGATTGGGCTTATAAGATTGGTACTACTTTCTCCTCATTTCATGCATCAAAGACTAACTAGTCTATTAGGTCTGATGGACTGGGATAATACCAAGATCGTCTTCACCAAGCGCACCCTAATTGACTATTTGAAGTGAGTTTCGCGTATCCCCAGAGGTTCGTTGACCGCACAATATCCGCTAAGGCATGAGTTGGCAGATCCATCGACGTAAGTCCTTTCTTCATATGAAACGACGCGTCTCTAACCTTCTTTGGCTCATATAGGTGACGGTGGACACCAACTTTGCTCAACTATCCAAACTTCCTCGTAAGTCCTACCCCCAAACTTCTATAAAACGCGTAAACTGACGCGTTCTGGTTCAAGGTTACGTCGAATTTGCCAAAGTTTCAGGCTCAGCTGCAGCCACGGCGGCTCCAGTAGCCGAAGCCAGCGCTCCTGCTGCTGCTGAAGCTACCCAAGCTGCGACTCGCGCTCCGGCCGATCCGTCGGACCCGAGCTGGGTTCCTACTCGCCGCGTGCGTGCCGCTCCTGGTGGTGCCCAAACCTTCAGTTTCGGAGATGACGAGCCTGCAGCTGCTGCCCCTCCCCCTCGTGCTGCGCCTGCTCCTGCCCCGGCGGCCGCCCCAGAGCCAGTCCCTCAAGCCCAAGCAGCTCCAGCTCAACCTCCCGCTGACTCTGGGTACCAGGTAATTGACAACAATGGAGTAAGTTTATTGCTACTATCTAGAAAACGCGTCTAACTCTACGCGTTTCAGAACGTCTTCAAGCCCACTCGTCGCGTCCGCGATAACCCAGGAGGACGCGACTCGGTTCACGACCTGTTCTCTGGTCACTAAACTAAAGCCATGATCTTGCAATATCTGTCTGACCTTGTACAAATAAAACCCAATGTCGTTGTGTGTTCCTAGGACAAATGTTACTACGCCACACGAGTCAAGCGAAGCACCACGCATCGCCAAGCCAGTATTATTGCTCAGTATTTCAACAATGGGTGCCTGTAAAGCCTTGGCTTTTGCTTGCACACTTGTAATCGAGGGGGACAAAAGTGTAGCGGCAGTGGGGTTCGAACCCACGACGACTTTCGTCAGGAGAAATCAGTACGGAAGACTTAAACCTCCCGTGTTAACCACTTCACTATACCGCTCAACCCATTGATCAAATTCAACATCTGGGAAAGTATGCCGAGATTTTCTAGTCTTGGCGAGTGGCAGTGTAGGGATCCACGCTGATCGAATATATAAAAACAAGGCGCTGAGCGAGGTTCTGTCTTCGTGCTCTTCTCCTCGTCTTCGATACGACTTTTTAGCTCTCAACACTTTTTGTCTTTTTTACTCGTTTAGTATCAGATATGCTCTTCAAGGCTACCACCATCTTGGCTTTGGCCGTCGCCCCCTTTGCATACGCACAAAATAATGCTGTCGAACTCCAGTCTATCATCGCCCAGTTCAAGAACGCCGGCATTACTCCCAGGTAAGTCGGCCCCCGCACGCGTTTTTACACAAAGCTTAACGTTTTCTATATAGCCCTCTCACGACTTTCAACCCCACTGCTCTCTTGACAGTCACTTATGGCTCGAGCGCGATTGACGCCGGTAAACCCCAGCAGGTTGCTGGTGAGTAGCCAAGAGCCCTCTCTAGTTTTCATCTGTTAAATTACCTTTCTCATGACAGACGTGAAGCCTGAGCCCATGGTCCAGTTGACTCCTGTCACCGACTCTGCGGATGTGACCGCCAGCGGCATGTACACTATTGCGATGATTGACGCTGATGTTGTCGGCGCTAGCCAGTCTGGGGGCCAGACTCGTCACTGGCTTGCCAACGGTGTCAAGGCTACTGGTAAGTCCTCATATTTGAGCCTTCCTGGCATGAACACTAAAATCAAGATGTTTAGGCACTTCCGCCCCCTGGATGCTCGACACGAGCTCGGCGACGAACATCACAGCCTATGGTGGTCCTTTCCCCGCCAGCGGCTCGGGAGCCCACCGTTACATGATTCTCGTCCTCGCTCAACCCAGCTCGTTCGCTGCCCCATCCACCCCCGCTGCCGGCTCGCCTATCGAGACGTTCGACTTTGAGGCCTACGTAAAGAGCGCCGGCCTTGGTTCGATCGTCGCGGCAACTTACTACACCGTCGAGCAGGGAACTGCCACTGCCAGCGTTTCGCCCACCTCGGCCGTTGACACGGCCACTTTGAGCGCCCCTTCGTCTTCGGGCAGTGCCAGTGGAACTCGCACTGGCTCGGCGACCGCTTCGGCTTCGGCTTCTGCTGGCTCTAACAACGCCGCTTCTGGCCGTGCTGTTGAGTGGGGAATGTTGGGTGCTGCTGCTCTCCTCGGTGCTATAGCTCTCTAAAGGGATACTTCTGTGGTCCATTTCTGCGTCTGATACGGACTTTTTAGCTGCTTGTCGTGTCTAGTATCATTCATTCGTATTAATACACTCTCTTCACCCAGAACCACTTTTATGTTTGATTTTGTGAGGATCTGGTCTCGTAAGAAAGCGTGCAAATTATAAACTGGTAATACAAAAAAAAAATAGGTGGATAGTCGCCCACAAGGCCTCGGACAGTGGACATGCACACAGGAGCTTGTTTTGAATAAGACTATAGGTGTTGAAAACCATGAGATTCAGACACACCCCTAGCTAGACAATCTACTCCTCATCCGACGCGTCGTCTCCTGCTACTTCCTCGTCGTTTGCTTTTGTGGCCGCAGTGAGTGAAGCAGCAAGGTCAGTCGGGACTTCCTTTTGGGCTGAGAGTCGTTGGCCTGCAAAATGATCAACACTCGGTCTAAAAAAATATCGCAAGTTACACGTACGAATGAGAGTGTGTATCGCACGTTGTGTATGCCTCTCCAACTTGACGAGCTTTTTGTCCAAGTCTCGCTTTAAATCCCAATTCGGTCGTTTTGGCGCAATGTTAAGTAGGTCCTACAACAAAGCAACGTTGGATTCAGTATCACACGCCGTATAGAAATATGAAAGTAAAATACGCACAAGGTCCTCACTCCGTTTAACCTCGTCATCCGCAATGATCATGTCCGCCAGCCCAGCAATTTGCTTCTCAACCGTATCTTCCTCATCTCCGGCATCTTTTTTCTTCTTTACTTTGCGAGCGGTAGTATCAAAATTGCGCTCTTTGATTTGAGGAAGGCTGCCACACTCGAATTCAACATCGCACGTTCAAGATATAAGTAATGAATAACTTACCCAGCAACATCTGTATTATCTCCAAGCTTCTTCTTCCTCAGAGCAAGTAGACGTGCTTTTCGGAGTTCAGACTCTTCCGCGAGCGAAGGAACAGGAACAGCGGTCGTCGCAGTAGGCATCTTCAACTGTGGCCTTCGCTCTCAGCCAACCGCCCAGCGCTTACTCTCTTCGATTTCACAAAAATTGATTTACTCTATGTACATACACGAAAAAGCCCCCCAAGAAGAATACATAAGTAGCGAATATAAGTTCAGAGAGCTAAGAAGGAGAAGTAACACCCCCTCGAGCAGGCTTTG
>JAYRCO010001078.1:0-13379 GCA_037042815.1 Ceratobasidium papillatum | reverse complement strand
CGTGTCCATAAGTGCTTATGACATTGGTGCCTGAAGTACAGTGAGCACAATAGAGCAAGGTTACAAACTGCACGTGATTTACTGATTGCACGATTTCGCGTAGCATTTCAGACCCCTGGAGTGACCTTGCAGAAGCAAGGTTACTTCGCTCGTCGTAGACCACCTAGCTGGTCACATGCAAGAATTCTTTCATGGCCCAGTGTAGTCACATGACCGACTGGTTAATAACGCGTATCTTACACCTCGTAAGATACGAGCCCCTCTCTAGCCCAGCATGTCAGCAGACTCTCCGAATAAATCTTGGGCTACACGCACTCAGAGCTACTCGGCTTACGTTGAAAAAACTCGGGCGACCCTTTTAAAAGATGTTCCTGAGGTCCCAGAAGTCGAGTTGCAGCCTCTATTGTCTGCCGTGCTACCATCCTTGTCCCCTGATATCAACTTCAAGAATGTGTGCGATGTGCTCCTCAAAGAGTCTATTGTGAAGAAGCAGTGGTGGTGCTTGAACCCCGAACCGAAGAGTAATCAACAGAACGAGACGCAGGTTTTTGGTTTCGTCGCCAAAATCTTTGATCGTATCGTATCACACGCCAAACCTTCTGGCTCTTTAGTCCAATGCACAACCAGTGGGAATATTACGCCATTCTCTCAATGTAGCAACGCCTCTCGGCCCGATGCCTATGTTCATCTGCTCCAATCAACATTCTCCGATGAAGACGAGTCTTGGGCAGATATCGTTATACCGATAGAGTTCAAGAAAGCGCCAAGTACTGAGGCATCGAACGATGTGAGCTGTCTTTTTTTAGCCTCATTCATGCTGAAGCATGATTCTTTCCTCGTCTTATTTCTTTTAGGACTTTGCGAAAATCTTATGGTCGATGCATCATATCATGCGTAACGACCCTCGTCGTCGATTCGTCTTTGGGCTTACTATAGAGAACACAAGCGTGAGGCTTTGGTTCAACGACCGTTGCGCCGTTGTTTCGTCAACAGCATTTGATATCAATGAGGTACGCCCTTTTCTTGGCCGTGCTTTAGTCTTCTGAATGATTTTCCAGGACTGGCGAACTTTTGTTCACATTGTGTTAAGCATCACACAAGCCACACAAGATGAGCTGGGCTTTGACTCCGATTTCAAACTGGTCACTCGAAAGACGACTTCTCCAAAGTATCACATTACCGTTCGTTCACCAGGCCAAACCGAAAGCGTATATTGTACGATTAAGATTATCTCCGAAATTGGAGCCGAGAGCCTCATAGGCCGTGGAACACGAGTATGGAAGGTGCAGAAGCTACACAATGGAATCCCCTCTGGCCCATACTATGCGTTAAAGGATGTTTGGATACATGTCGATCGCCCAATAGAGCATGAGGTGCTTGCTAAAATCAAGAACTCGCACAAAGAGTACGCCCAGCATTTTCTCACCATCGTAGACGCTGGATTTGCAATTACCAATATGAGCAATCCCGCTCAGTTTGATGATACTGCAAGGACCATCCGTCGTGGACAAAAGCTCGTCCTTACGGGCAATACTCTCCAACCCCGTCCCACATCCGAACGAAGGACGCCCGATCCTGAGTCCGGCGGTAAACGAAAAAGCCCCATGTCTGTTGGGACCGCTAAGGAGTCTCAAAAGTCTACCGGATCCTTTCAGCACACTCCGACTGTACAGCAACAAGGACACTGGGACTATCTCAACGTAAACCGATTTCCTCGTCGACACTATCGTATTGTGTTCGAAGAGATTGGTGTACCAGTTCATGATCTACGGAGCTATCAAGACGTGATCACCGCGATCACAGGGGGGTCTGAGGGTAAGTGTAACAGCTCTAGAAATGCTATCATGCTGTTCTGATGGCTGTTCAGGTCTCCGCGCCATTCATCTAGCAGGCTACGTCCATCGTGATGTCAACTCAGGCAACATCCTCCTCGTCCGAGGGGCAGACGGCGGGAACAGACGCGGGGTTATCATAGATCTGGAGTACATCAGGGAGGTCGCTAGTGAATCCGACCCCCATGACGTGAAAACCGTAAGTGACTATCTTTGATCGGCCGCGCTACATTTGTAATGTTTGAAACCAAACAGGGAACATACGAATTTATGGCTATTGAGGTTTCTAAGTCGGAGTATCTTCACACGACCGAGCCATCCTATAACCTTACCGATGATCCTGGACCCGCTATCGAGGAGCCCCCTCCATTCCGCCAAAATCAGCTCCACGATCTGGAGTCTGTCTGGTGGATTTGTATGTGGATGACCTTTCGGCTTATTTTACCAGACGAGCACCCGACTAAGAAGTACCCCGCTAGCTACTGGGAAGTCTTTCAATCCCATGCAACGCGGCTCGCCTTCTGGAAGGTCCACGATGTATTTCGCGTATGTACTAAGCATCTCCCGCAGCAAGCAATCGTACGAGCCATGCGCTATTGGCGAAAAGAACTGCTGCGGATCTACGGAAAATCCTATGCTATTGGGAAATTCGTCGATGTGGATGCGGCTTCCCTCGACGAGGCCCGATCGGCACGCGAGAAAGCATTGGATTCGCTTTCCAAGGCTACCAAGGTTTATCCCTCAAATCTCAAATATCTATCGGAACTCATGCCCCTGTGAAAAATCGCGATACACAGTCCAGCGGTGCTGTCGAGACCGATCATTCAAACTGTCCTGAGGCTTCAGCTTCCTCCCTCAGTTGTTGTATTTATTCGGAGTTTAGGTAGCAAGAGACGAATAGGGTGATGCAAGTGGATTACGGTATTCCAGCGAGCCATTTCGACTATCAATACATCCTATGCGTTCGAGCGTAGTTTCTTCACCCCAGGCTTCAGTTTGACGCATACAACCCATGCAATAAGAAAAAAAAAAGTCCAATACGCCGCAAAATACACCCGCCACAACATCTTCACTTGGGTTGAGATGATTCTACAGTACATAAAAAGATTTTCATGATATCAAATCCTTACACTGTGCTGTCCATAAGCAGTTGCTCGTCGTTTGCTTTCTCTGGTCACGTGTTGTTTTCAGATCATGCCAATTGAGGTGCGCCACCTCAATTCGCTGTTTACAGCCACCACCACGTCACGCATTGCACCTTCCAATACCAACACCTAAGCCTTTTGTTAACTCTGGGCCTCTAGACAATTTACACTACCTGCAGGGCTACATTCAAGTGCCTACTGGTTGTACATGTGTTATCTTAATAGTTAAGCTATCACGTCAACTTCATGCCTGGAACGCGGAGACCCGTCTCTCCACTTCGACGAATTACATCTGGCACTCTAGAAAATCGAAAACCGCGCGCACGCCGAAGTACCTCCTCTGCCACATCCTCCCAGTCTGCCAGTAATCACGACTATGGGCGCTTTACTCCTTTAGCTTCGCAAGCACAACCTCAGGCTAGCCATTCTAACATACAACCAGCCCGATATTATCCGACACCCAGTCCCCCTCCTGCTCTCGAACGATCACAGCGGCCAGGTCCTGTGACTTTACCTCCTGCCTCTCTTTTATCTGAGGAGAGAAAGACGTATGCGTCATTGCCGTCCACCCCAGTCATCTCCTCAACGTTGTCGCCAGAATTTCCTAGTAAATCTCCAGCACCAGCTCGGAATGATCCGATAGAATTAGACGAGGATGTCGAGCCGTTTTCGTTGTGGGATTATTTGCGTGAAGAGTTACTTGCGACGGACTTTGATTCGCATCAGGAATTAAAGTGGGAAAGAGTTAGCAACTTTTTGAATATCCCAATGGCGATTGAAAAGGTGAGCCGATCCTCGCATAGCTTTGTTTCCTCGACTGACGTATTCAGATTGTTGGCTTTGGATTCGTTCTCTGTCTAGACTCCTTCCTACACACGTTTACCATCCAACCTATCCGATTCATTCTCGCGGCGTATCGACTACTGGTCAACTGCATCACGTTTTCGAGGTACGTGGTTTGTCGCTTTCTCTTCATATGACTTATCAATGAATATAGCAAGACCTTGCCTCCCTCGCAGAAAGCAGATTTACTTCGGGTCTTAATCCTGGTTCTGGCGATATCAATACTCGTACCTCTTACCGACGCGAGCAAGATCTATCATTCGATTCGTGGCCAGGATACAATTAAAATCTATGTGATCTTTAATGCGTTGGAGGTATGCCTATTGCGCTTCAAAGCCAGGGTTGGACCTGACTCTGGTGGTTGATAGATTGCAGACAGACTCTGCACGTCATTTGGTCAAGACATCCTTGACTGCCTATTCTCGAGATCCACTTTATTGGTGCTTACATACCGACTTCCCGTTACGCCACAAACTCTACGACCGTTTTTGTTCTTTACGCTGGCCACGTTGTACCTTGGTATGTCAGCCCGTTGGATTTTCAATCTCAATACTAAGAATTCCCCGCAGTCCTGCATTCGCTTGTCCTCATCTACCAGTTAATTTCACTCAACGTTACGATCAACGCTTACGACAATGCTCTCCTCACTCTTCTCATCTCCAATCAGTTTGTTGAAATCAAAGGTAGTGTCTTTAAGAAATTCGAGAAAGACAACCTTTTTCAGATCACTTGTGCTGGTATGCATTCGGTCATGCTCTGCTACTTGTGATTGACTTTTTATTCAGATATCGTCGAACGGTTTCAGTTGTCCTTGATGCTTCTTGCCGTTGCTCTTCGAAACCTCATCGAGCTGTCTTCTTCCGGGTTCGACGTTGAAAATCTGGTGTTGCCAAAGAGCTTCCGAAGCCTAAAGGTCAACTTTCTAAGCGGGATGGGAGGAGGGGCTATTTGGGCGATTTTCTCGGTATGTCTTGCCATGCTTCAATTACAACTGCCAACTAACGCAAGTGTTAGCCCGTCATGACAGTCCTCATGTCAGAACTCGTAGTCGACTGGCTCAAGCACGCGTTTATTACGAAATTCAATCACATCCGACCGAGTGTATACGAACGATACACTGACGTACTATGTCGTGATCTTCTAGCGAGCGGAGGCGGACGATCGTCCCGCAAGGTGAGCCAGTCTTCTACGCCCAAGATCCGCCTAACCCTTCCTCGCCCGTGAATAGCAATCCTACGTCGACCAATCGCCTCTCGTGGCCCGCCGGCTCGGTCTTCCGACCCTTCCGCTCGCAGTACTCGTCATGCTTATCGGCGCCCAGTCAGCCCAGTTGGCGCTTGCCGTACACGGTTCATCCTGGAACTGGAGTTGGACGTGGATAAGAGGTGCCCAATGTGCGGTCATCGGCCTCCTCGCGTGGTTCTGGTACGTCCTCATCATACCTACCCAGATACGACCCTGACGGTTTCGCAGTCTGGTTACGATCAAGATTATGCTAGGAGTGAATCTCTTGGCTTACGCCATTGGACGTAAGAAAGGGATGGACGCCCGAATTCATGCGGACGAAGATGTGAACAAGTTTGGAAGGAACCCTATTGGGGAGGGAAAGGAAGAACAGGTGTGTGTGTTTTTAGGATTCGCAGGCTCAGGATCAGGATTGATTGGTGTGTAGGTGTATAATCGGGAGTTGAAGACTGTACTGAGCCATGCTGCGGATGATGTGCCGCCTATTTCGGAGATGGGTGGGGAAAAGAAGGCCGGTGGTGGGGCCGGGGGAGCAGGAGGTGGAGCGAGAAAGAAAGTTGCGCTTGAAGAGTTGACGAGGTTTACGATGGTCAAGCGGATTTGGTGATTTGTGTGCGGGCGATGGTGTCTGTCAACTCTGTCATCTGAGCTCGAGAGTCCGATGTTTTAGTCGTCGGTGATTTGGGTGTTGAAAGCTACGGTTCGGTTAGTTCCTTGTTTGGGACATGCGAGGAGGTCGTACCTGGTAGATCGCTGTGATGTTTGTGTTTAGGTCGGATTTGAGTGCTTCGTCTTTTGCTTTTTGCGCTCGTTTTCTGTTACTCCCTCGGGTGTACGGTTGTGCTCGCTTGGGCTTTGTGGATATCGGACGTGGCATCGAGTCCAGTCGAAATAGATATATAAATAGCTACAAGCTTGGACACGATCAGCGTACAAGAAAAAGTTTAAAAAGACCAAGAAGGATCACGTGTGCGGATCTAGACTTTACATCAATCTGGTGCTTTGCGGAGAACGAAATGAAATAGAGGGTGAGGTCTTTTTCTCTGTGGTGATCCCGATTGGCGTCCAAGCCAAAGTGATGATGAGCTAGAATTACGGGGCGGCCCGGTGTGTGCCTTCTTTTGCTAGTGTAAGAAGTAGTGGTGTGATCGTCGTTTTTTGGTTGGTGTGATCCGCCGGTTGGAGTTGATGTATGCGTTGCCACCTTCAAGGTGTTGCCACTGGATGGATTGGTGTGCGCTGCCTTGTAAAAAATCGTGCCACTGCCTTTGTATATCTCGAGGGCGATGTTCATTTAGATTTTAATTAATTGGTGGGATTTTGAATGGCGGATTGGTGGTGGTGGTGGTGGACATGGGAACCGTCGTCTCGCTGGAGTGGTTAGACTCGATACGGTACGATATGAAGCTTTTTCACACAAAATATCTTCTCGTACTAAACTAGGAAGATACTGTGTTTAGAGTCGCTAAGGCTTATCGCGCTTGAGTTGCCGATTGCTGTCCCCGGCTCTTGACTGGAGCTAGGGTCATATCATCAGTGGAGCGTGTAGTGATGATTTTTTTTTTGTTCGGGGGTCGTAACCGTCGCTAGAGTCAGAGTCTAGAGGGCCCAAGTGTAGTTTGACTGGGAAGGAATAGCCTAGGCGGGTATGCTCGGAATGGTGGGACCCCGCTTTGTCGATGCTGTGGAGCTGGTGTTCGGATCGGGGGATCGACGGGCGCCTGTGCGGGATGTGATTAATTAGGTATGAATGGTGGGCGTCTTTTATGTTGTTGTTGATCGAGGTGAGGTATGGCGCCCGTCTATAATGTAGAGGCGCTCGAGTGTGGTATTAAGAATATGGCTGGGTATCAGGAAGGTGGGTGGGTATCAGGAAGAGGAGTGATGGGCGGCTGTATGCTGAGGTGTATGATACGTAAATATGTCATTTTGAGTTTGGTTTGTTGTCTCTGTACGTACGGTGTGTATCGAGATTCGACTGGCTGAAACTTGTTCTTTCGCCCGCCTTCGTCACAGGGGAACGAAGAAACAGGGGGATCTGAGTACCGAACAAAGCGTTACATGGGCGCACGGATGGATCCCGGAGATAAGTGCTCAACAGCATGAATTCAGGCTCTGGCGTTCGCGTTCGACTGATGGAAACCCCGCAGACGTCATGTTTTCCTGATTGGGAGAGTGGATTTGGACACAGTGGGAAGAATAATTAATCATTGTCTATTCCCCCTATAACGCAACCCCATAATAACACCCTCAACAAAAGGCCCAAACCCCGGAGAAACGCCAAAAAAAGGGGGCAAGGCGGGAAGTGTGAGCATAAAGGGCGCACGTAATTCGAAATTGAATCCGCGGAAGCGACAGAGTCTGGGGTCCTCTCGCTTGGGTGTGTGCGGGTCTGATAATGGGTTAGCCGTCGAAGGAACGGTCAATACTCTTGCTCCTTACCTCTTTACACGATGCCCCCGCGCAAAAAGTCGTTGCTGGGCGCGTCGAATCCTGTGCTGGCAGATCCGGCGTTTTTGCCGGCGCTGAGCAGTAACCTCGCGGCGCTGGGCCCAAACACACCGTTGTCGGCTCCGTCGCCTGTCCCGCCTACGCCGATTGTCACTTCTCTTCCTCCTCTGACGACGAACATGACGATGGCGACGACGCCGAGTGCACCTGTTGCAAACACAGGCAGCCTGATTAATAAACAAGGCACACAGTCGCTGTACCAACGCTGCTCGTACGCGCTTGCTAGGCTTCTCCGGATCGAGGGCATTCCTGCCTTTTTCTCGTTGTCAAACTCGGGCAAGGCTCCGCCACGGACTGGCACCGCCTCGGCCATGGACGACGAAGAGCCCAAGGCTACACCACGAGCGCGCCAGTCGACGGATCCGGTGCGACAGCTGTGGGATCTTTTGGCGTTGGGGGTGCCGCTGTGTATAGTCTATAATGCACAGCCTGGAGTGGAGGTGTTGCAGATTGATGTGTCGTGTGAAGAGGCGCAGAGAAAGTTGGCTAATAACAAGGTGTGTTTTGCTAGTTTTTTTTTGTGGGATTCGTGGGGCTGATTAAAGGGGTAGCATGCGAAACGAGCAACTGCGTTGTTCGTCATGGGCGTCAACGGTCTGATTAAATCTGGAGAGTGGAAATGTCCGTCTGAGATGTTCACAATCTCTGAACTCTTCGAGAACAACACGAATGGATTCGTAAAGGTCAGCCACCTCCTTCTCTCCCTCTCCTCAGCTAACATAACATGGCCACAGGTCGTAAACAACATTCTGTACCTACTAGAACGACTCCCCGAATCCGTCTTTTCGCCCGCTCCACCTAGTCCTCCGTCCCTAGTCTCGCACTTTTCGACCCTGGGCCAATCGTACCCAGGCACACCCGGTCTACTCGCATCAGACTCTATGGACTCTCTCGCATCCCCAGCGACCGAAACACCTCCCAACGGTTTCCCCTTTCCCCCAACCTCTCTCTCCCAATCCACCACTGCAAACGGCACAGGAGGAGACGAAGACGAAACGGCCCGCAAAACGCATATCAAACACATCATGGACGCCGAGAGGAAATACGTAGCCGATCTCGAAGTCATGCATGAATATGCACGGGAACTTGTTCAGAAAGATGTGGTTACGGCGGATACGGTGCATCATTTGTTTCCGGGTTTGAGTCAACTTTTGGATTTTGGACGAAGGTTTTTGATTGAGATGGAGGGTGTTGCGGAGTGTGTGTGGGAGGATCAGAGGTGGGGGGCGTTGTTTGTTAAGAATGTGAGTCGGGGTGTTTGAGGAGGGGGATGGAAGCTGATGATGGGGTGGATGTAGGAAGAAGAGTTTGCGGTGTACGAGCCGTATTGTGCGAATTATACGAATGCGAGCGAGTTGATGGTGTCCCAGGAGCAGAATCTCATGGTGCGTCTTTCCTCTATTATTTCTCTTTCTTGTTCTGTTCTGCGTCCATTATCCCCTGCTCTACGTTCATCATGCATCACTCTGCGCTTCATTACTCTATTCTGCGTTCATTATCCGTCCACACCGCGCTCCATCCAATATCCCGGATCTACATTTGGGTATATTGCTCTACGGGGTCTCGCATACCTCTCTCTCCTCCCTTTGTGGAGCGACGACAACAAGGGAGGCTGGTTGGGGTGTTGCCGTTATCCACCGTCCTCGTGTTTTGCCTCGAGTGTGCTGGCGGATGGATGGGTGACAACGGTCATACGTTGATCGGTCCCGAAGAGGGTCGATCTGTTGCTGCTCATTCGGCATCTTTGTTACCCGTCGGCTTGCGTCCTCGTTTCTTTCATCCTCGTTGCATCCTTCGTCCCTATTCCCGTCGGCATGCACTCGCATCCCTGTCTCTCGTCGGCACGCTGTTGCCAAGTGCTACCAGAAGCACTGCTCTTTCCGGATTATTCGCTTTTTGGCAAGAGCGCGGATGCTGACTCGATGCTGTGTCGTAGGGCCTCGCACACGTGATCAATCCCAAGGGCGAGTTGCCCATGTTTTTGATCAAGCCGATTCAAAAGATTTGCAAGTATCATTTGCAGTTGCATGTGAGTTTTCTTTCATTTGTTCGAGTTGGGGATGGGCGGGTGGCGAGATGGGATGAGGATGGTTGGGATGGATGGGATGAGCGGCTTCTAGGCTGGTTTAACGTGATCCACGAGGCACGGTACGGTGGCAAGACGCTGACCCCCGAAAACTCAAACAGGACCTGATCAAACGCGCAAACAAGAGCACCTATCCATATTACGACGAACTCGAACAGGGCATCGCAGTCGCCAAACGTATCGCGGACCAAGCCAACGAAACGCAACGCAAGGTCGAGAACCGGAACACTGTCAAGGCGCTCGAAGCCCGGGTGGAAGACTGGAAAGGCCATCATTTGCCTAATTTCGGCGAGTTGCTGTTGGACGAAGTGTTTGTGGTGACCAAGGCGGATGTGGATCGGGAGTATCACGTCTTTTTGTTTGAGAAGATTATCTTGTGTTGCAAGGAGGTCTTGCCGGTGGATGCGAAAAAGGGGTCCAAGAGCGCGATGGGCAAGACGAATTCGATGTTGAGGAAGCAGCCGAGCGGGGTTCCTGGGACGCCGTTGATGGGGCCGTCGATGGGAGGAAAGAAAAAGACGCCGTTGTTGTTGAAGGGGAGGATCTTTTTGAATAATGTGACCAGGACGAGTGTCGTGCCTAGTGGTGAGTCCCCGTGTTCTTTCGGTTTGAGAGTTGATATTCATGGGTAGGCGTAGGATATTCGTTGCAGGTGTGGTGGCGCGGAGACGAAGACTTGGAGTATTTCACGCTGCGGTGTCGGAGCGAGGAACAGCTCAATCGGTGGGATGCGGCGATCAATCAGCTGATTGTCGAAAACGCGCAACGACGGGCGAATGAACGTGCTGCGCGACAACAACATCATGATCGAACGCTCTCGACGACTTCGTCTATTAGCTATGCGACGTCTCTTCCTCCTTATCCACCTCCCCCTGCATACGCCGGACGAATCCAAGGACATCCATTCGCACCGGGCGGAGACGACGAGTCGTATCCTCCAAGCGGACGTGCGACGCCCCTGGAATCAAGACGGTCTCAGCCTCCTGAACGTGAACGGGACAGCGCAATGTACGAACGACCGCGAGCGCGAACCGAAGGCGCGGACGGAGCGTTGATGATGCAGTACCGACACCAACATCCCCCGCCGATGCCGCCTCCGTCTGGAGGTCTGCCGAGTCTTCCGAGGGGCGCTATGCCCCCTGTGCGTGGTGCTTCTGAAGCGAGCTTTGGACCTGGGATGAGGGATGGGAGTTTTGGGCCGGGTGTGGGGAGGGAGTCTATGAGAGAGGTAGCGAGGGAAGGAAGCTTTGGACCGGGAGTCGGGAGGCAGGGGCCTGGGCTCAAGAGCAAGTTTAGCTCGACCAGGTTACGCTCCAACTATGATCAACAGACCGACGGGATGCAGAGGGTGCACGAAGACGGATTCGACGCGGACGGGTACGAGGTCCCGAGGGACTCGGCCACGACGCCTACGCCACGGATGAACGGAGCTGCGCCGCCGCCTTTGAGGATGCGGAGTTCGAGTCAGCCGAGTGCGTATCAGGGTCAACAGCCCCAGCAGCCTCCGCCGCCTGTGCCTCGATGGAACGGTGCGGTCAATGGGTCGGCGAGTTCGCTTGGGACGTCGCCTGAAGAGAAACGTGGGAGCGGGTCGAGCGAGTCTACGCGTGCGTCGTCGGAGTATTCGCCTACGAACACTCAGAGCCCCATCACGCCGTTTGGCGAGCAACGACGAATGCTTGGGTCGGGCGAATCTGTACGGGTCAAGGTGCACTACAAGTCGGACTTGTTCCAGATTATCGTTCCCCGGGACACGGTGTTCAACGAACTGGTGTCCAAGGTGGCGTACAAGGTCCGACTGTGTGGCGAAAACGGACAAAAGGACAAGGATATGCCGCTGCGAGTCAAGTACCGGGACGAGGACGGAGACATGATCTCCCTTGGCTCTGACGACGACGTTCAGATGGCGTTTGACGGGACAAGGACGAGCAGCGGGGGCGTCGAGCTTTGGGTCTCGTGAGCCTTGTATCTTTTTTGGGTTCTCGGTCGTTCTCGATTCACATTTGCATCCATACCTATCTCTGTCTTGCACGCATCCTCTATAAAAACCCCATCTACTCCGTGTCACGCGGATTTTTCTTTGCGTTTATTGTTTATCTCTCGTCTCTCTCGACTTGCTCTGTATCGACCCCTTGTTGTAACGATCGCTCATGCCGCACACTGAATCTTTGTTTCTTGTTTATATGGAATTTCTTTAACTTGCCGTCGTCATCCTGGCCTCGGTGTTCTTTTTTTATGCTATGCTACTTGCTCTCGTTTATGACGGTCGTTTTATTTCTCCCTTTTTTCTTGATCTTGGTATCTATTGCAGTTGCAGGATGGGCTGACGTCGCGGGTTTTCAGTTACTTTTTTTCTTTTACCCCTGTAATTCGTCTATAGATTGAGAGTGCACAAGTTATACAATGGGGTTTTTTCAATCTAACGATCGAAGTAGTCCAAAAGGGGCAAGTGATTGATTGTTCGACGTTTGCAGGCACGTCGGCTGGCGCTCGCGAGGGTGTGTGAGGTCTCTCGCACCACTTGTTGTTTTCGAGAATTGGGGCTCGGATGATGCGCATTGTGTCGGAGTTGCGGGCGGCTAGAAGACGAACTGTAGGGATGTTCACCCGAGCCGAGTGCCAGAGGAATCGATTAATGAATCCATTTTGTTCCGGATTAGGAAGTGTAATCGAAGGAAGAGTCAGTCTGAAACGCGAGTGCTCGGATACGTGTGATTGCTTCGCAGCGTCCGTGGCGGGTCGGTCAGCCGTGTTACCGACGAGATACGACCTTGTGCTCGAGATAGGGATTTTCGGTATTTTGCGAGGTGGAGTCGTGTGCTGAAACTGAAAGTCGTCTGTGTCTCGATCGATTTCGGAGAATTGCGGCATTACGAGGGGATGGGTAGGCACACGACCGATTGTGGAGCCCAAGGGGAAATCAGGGGGAAGAAAGCGGTACAGCTGATGCCCAGACGGAGCGAGAATGTCGGAACAAGACACGGTAAATTCTCAACTGGTACAACGAGCATCTCCTTCTCCCAGACGAACAGAACTCGCACAAACCGGCTAAACTTGAGAACCCGCCAAGTGGCGTCATGGGAGGACAATCGAGACTGTGGCCTGTGGGATGTCGACATCGAGTAACATAAGCAATAAAAACGAATGTACCGTGTGCTCCACGTCATTTCGTGAGACAAGACACAAGGTCCTAGCGGATTAGAAGGCTCGGGACCGCGCCGCTTTGATGATAACCGGTGAGAAATCGCGGGTTTATCGCGGTTGTTGGATCAAGTACGCATGGTTGTTTGATCTTCTTGATTCGGTGGAAAGAGAATCAGAACGATTCATCCGTCCTACAGTACGAACGAGGAATTTCCTGAATATATCGATATCGGCTAAATATCTTCGTGGAAGATTTGTAGAGGACAAGTTCGAGCTACGGGCCAATTGGGATCAGATGTGGTCGAGTGATGAAATAATGGATGTACCGTGTATATGTCCGAGCTATTTGCCAAGCTATTCTGTTGAGCCCCTTGGCGGTAAGAAGTTCTCGATTAGGTTCGTGTCTTTAGTGGCAAATCAAATCTCCAGCTCGCCGATTTCAAGAGTCCAATCAACTTTGAGATGAAATTCCCCTTGAGGCCGTGCGAGGCGCCTTCAGACTGATCAGTTTGTTCGGTGTTAGAATAGAGCTTGGTACAATTATATTAACCGAGCTATCAACCATCACAACTG
>JAYRCO010001077.1:0-13412 GCA_037042815.1 Ceratobasidium papillatum | reverse complement strand
TTTTAACGTGGCTTAATATAGGATGGTTGATGGGCCATTTGAAGGCTTCGCAGCCTGAGCCGAATTATTCTGGAGATTTTGGAGACTTTGCGTCTTTTGTGTCTCATATGAAGGACACGGCAGACAAGAAAAAGGTGGACTTGCTTCTTGTGGACTCTGGAGACTTGCACGACGGAAACGGGTTGTCCGATGGATATCCTGTAGGAGGCGTCGATGGACAAATGGTAAACTTGTCTAAAGCACGTTGGTCTCGCCTTGATCACTAATTGGCTTTTCTTTCAGTCCGACAAGTTCTTGTTACAGCTTCCGTATGATGTGATGGCTATCGGAAAGTAAGACATTCCAGCTCATTTTTCGGTTTAGCCCACCTAACACGATTCCTACAGTCATGAGCTCTATCAGTACTCTGTCGCATCGGACATGCACAAAAACTTTGCTCCTCGTCTAAATGGGCGGTACCTGTCTTCAAACGTTAACATTACCGTCGTCGACAAAAAGAAAAATACTGTTAGTGTGCCTATAGGCGACCGATTCGCCAAATTTCGTACCAAGCAGTGAGTCAGAAAACTTATTACAAGACCATATAATCTAAATAGCCTTTGCAGAAAGCGCAAAGTCACTGCGCTCGGTGTGCTCTTTGGGTTCACTGGAAACGTCGCCAACACTACCGTGCAAAAGCCTGACGCCATGGTTAATGAGACTTGGGTATGTGCTTGCAGATTACTCGTGTAACTCGGTCTGATAGCAATACCGCAGTTTAAAGAGGCGATCCAGGAGGAACCCGACCTGTTCCTTTTAGTCGGACACATGCCTCTGAAAAAGTAAGTTTTACCTGCGACCAATGCACAGGTATGGCCCATCTAATCAACTCTCCTAGTGATAAATGGCCAGTCGTCTTCAACGCCATCCGAGCGGTGCACCAGTATACTCCCATCGTCATTTTTGGTGGACATACGCATATCCGGGACTGCGTCCAGTACGACAATCGCAGTATGGCTCTTGAGAGCGGTCAATACATGGAAACCGTCGGCTGGCTGAGCGGAAACTTGACGAAAGCCAAAAACAATACGAATGCAATCGAATTCTCTCGACGATACTTGGACGCGAACCGGAATACGTACCAGTTCCATACCGGGACGCAAAAGAAAGGGTTTGATACTTCAGCGGGAAAAAAGATTACCAAGGACATGAGCAAGTTGGCCAACGCATGGAATTTGACTCAGGTTTGGGGAACCACACCACAGGACTACTATCTGAACCGGTACGTATGCGTTTGTGATTACTGAAATCCTAAATACTGAAGAGTGGTGCACTTTTTAGGGTCCAATACCCAGACAGCTCTTCGCTTGTCTCCCTATTCGCAGCTCAAGTCATGCCAGCGGCTCTAGATGCTGCTAATCCAGCCAGAGCAGGTATACCTCGCGTCATGGTCCTTGATACCGGCTCTCAGCGTTTCGATCTCTATTCTGGTCCGTTCACGCGCAACGACCAGTTTATCGTTTCGCCGTTCACAAACGTCATTCAATATATTCCTGGGGTTCCTGCTGGCATCTGTGGACAGGTTTCAGGGCGGTTGAATGGGGGCACTGCGACAAAGCGAAGCCAGGAGGAAGAGGAGTATACAGAGGAGTATAAGCGAGGCGAGTTCAAGTATCGGTATGGCAAGTGGAAGAGGGAGCAGTATGAAAACTATCATTTCACGGAACGAGATGTTGGGCTGTCTCTAGGATATGTCACTACAGATGTAAGTGGGCATGCATATCAATAAGTTGAACTTTTCCGACTTACCCTTCCCCGCCAGAGCTGCCCTGGTCTGGGAGACGATACTCTTCACACTCCCACGGCACACTATGATCCACCCAAATACGTTACTCCCGCTCCTGCCGCCAACGTCACATCCGACACGCTCGCCGACTGCGTCTTTTTCGACTTTTATGCATCCAAAATATTAACCAACCTCAACACGCTCAGTACGAACAAGACGTATTCCGCGAGCGATGTGGTTGGATGGGGCGTCAATGCGCCGCTTTTGACGAATGCGGTATATGAGGCGTTTGTGAAGCAGACTTGGGGCGGCGGTACGAAGCGTGAGGACTTTCCGCCTTATCCAACTGAACTTTTGCTAAATTCTTTGTATGGAATATAGAGTAGGATAGATGACTAGGCTAATAATTTCCTATTGGAACATTTTCTAGTGTGGCGCATGGCTTCATAGGTGTATACTACATATACCAATAACTTATGCTATTGGGCATTTCACCAAGTTAGATATTTAGTCGCAGAACATAATACGCCTCGTCAACCCGTTGACAAAGCCACTCCTTATCAGAGCTCGTTTAGCCTTAGAATAACTTGGAAGAGTCTTAAAAGGTATGGTAGGTAAGGCGCATATATGTATACAATTTACATAATAATATCAGAGCACTACAACACGATTCTGAAAGTGGCTAAACGAAGATAAGGATAGCGACGAGGATCGGTTTTCTATCACGGCGGTTGCTGAAATGGCTCGAGGATGAGGCGAGCGAAAGAGATGAACATTTACAACCGCCAGACGATCAAACCATCTGTCTGCATAGAAAACCAACCAATAAATAACCGAGCGCCGAAACAGCAAAACGAGCCGTAAAAAAAGTTGAAGAAGAATGAAGACGGAGAGCAGAAAGCCGAAGATGCTGCCCTCAAGGCGATCAGTCAGACCAAGTGGTGCGGTAGAAATCGGCATGCGGGAACCTCTTCTTGATCTGGTCCAGCAAGTGCCAGCCGGGAGTGCAATAAGTAACATGGTTGCTGGTCGAGCCGCCTATATTACTTCCAGAGTGGAGTTGGCCAACGATATAAGCTTTGCCGTTCTTCGTGTGCCAGACGAGGGAACCCGAGTCTCCCTTGGCGGAGAAGGGTTCAGTATTCTCGACACCCAAGTTGTAGATGCCGAGCTCGATAGACTCTATGCCGACTTCATTAAGAGTGAATGAGACCAGGCCGGCGTAAACTCCAACGGTAAGATCGGTAGCGTTACCGTTTTTGCCAACGATAAGGCAGCGCTGGCCTTCAGTATCGATCCCTATGGAGTTGGCGAGGTCTTCTTTTATGGTGCAACCCTCGATCCTCAGCTTCCTCTGCACGGGGAACTTGAATGTAGTCGCACCACCTCCCAAAGGACCAAACATCCTGGCAAGGTCTGGAGGAGAATACTTGGATCCTAAATAAATAAAAACTCGTTATGAGGTAAAAATGGGAAAAATGGGTTAAAACGCACCAAGATCAACGACGTTGCCCTCAAACTCATTCTTAACCTTAGCTTCAGCGGCCATAAACGCAGCCCAGTCCGAGGTATACAGTGTGCCACCTTCGACGTCGACTGCGATGGCTGCAGCGTATTGAACGTGGCCGATGTTGCGGTGGAAATTCATGTCGGACCAGTGTGTAGTGAGATCGTTGTACAGGGCCTCGAGGACGGCAATAGCCTCGTACGCATCATCCAATTTGCGTCGATTCGCGCGGATCGCTTTCTCGTCCCCAGCGCTCTTCCTCTCCTCCGCCTCCAGTTTGACTATTTCTCGTGTCCAAAGGTCGGCGAGAATAGCGTGGCCACCAATGGCTCTCCTAATATCGTCGAGGCCCTGTTGGAATCGATGCATCCCACAAACCCGAACATGAACCTTAGGTGCGCCGTCTTTGTGTTCGTATTCGATAGTGGTATCCTTGCGAAGAACATGGCAATTGCTGACTCCGTAAATCTTGTCGCTGGGGTTGCCGTCTTTGTCTTTGTTTTCGTGAAACCAAAGGGTAAGAGTGCCTTGGGTATCCTTGTCCTCCATCCCTTCGGTCGCAAGAGGGATGCCGAGAAGAGGAGTCAGGAAGCGACGTACATGGTGTGTGGCGTCATGGCTGCCGATATGGCGCATAAGGGGTAGACCTGCTAGTCGTTGCAGGACGGCTTCACGCCACTCCACGGTGACATCCTCGATTCCGTTTTTCAAGAGAAGCGCAAGAATCTCTTGGGAGACTTCGTGGGCGGTGTCGGAGGAGGTAGAACCAGGAGCGATGCCGATCCATATGACGACGGGACCGAGACTTCCCGTGTCGTTCTCTCCCAACCGTCCATGGGTGAAGAAGCGGGCAGGATCAATAGACGACCAGTTGATCTTCCAAGCCTTGATCAGGTTACGAATCTCATAACCGACAGTGTCCCAGACGTTGTTGAGCGGAGTGTCAAAGACTCCACGGGGTGACTTGACGGAGATATGGGCGTATCTGCCAACGGGCTTGAGGAAGGGCGTAGTGAGGAAATCCGAACGGTAAACGAGTGCCGGATGGTCGCTGTCCCCGGTAATGCCATTATAATAGGAAGTCCTCTCGTATTCGTCAGGGGTGTACTGGGAAACAGCGGTGGCATTGCTGGCGAGAGGGGTGGAGAGATCGGAAGACGTCATAGACATCTCGCTCAGGGTCAGGTGTCAGGTGTTAGACTTGAGGCGAAGAAAGCTAAGCGCCGGCGTCGAGGGTTGTCGAGACGGTGGGGAGAGGCCGGGAGGCGACGAGAGTGAAGTTAGCAAGTAATGAAGATCAGAATTGGCAGAATGCGGCGAAGAAAACATGCATGAGCCGTCGTCTAAGTATACGAGTATATATAATGGACCGTAGGACAAATATCAAATCAAATAAGTAAGGCGAAATGAAGGTAAGCGAATGATTGGGAACGAAACAGGAGTAAACAATATTCTCGGTCTTTCGGGAGGGTCCTAGGTCCCGAAATCGGCTATATGCGCTGCGCATCGTCCGCACTGACCCCATTTTTCGCGGTCGGACCGCCCAGACTGCGACTGTAGTGATTAAATCTACCCAAAAGCATACACATGGGCGTAAGTATACTCCCTCCAGTCTCGTGGTTGGTGGCACTGGCGCGCCGCCTTGCAGGCGTTCAATAGATTACATATGCCCAGCGTCTCGTGCCGGCGCTTCTGTCCAATTATGTCCTGATCCACAATCAGCCACATCCACAATCACTTGCGAACCACCACTCCCTACGCTACACAGCTAATCAGCAGGCTCAAACTACTATTACTGTGGGAATACTGGTAACATACCATAAGACTCTTGTATTATCTTGCTAGGTCGATTATCAGTCCCACTGAGAGGTGAATTTGAGTCTGTAACTTCTTTTCATACGAATACTTCAAAGCAGCTCTGTTCAAACTCAATACGCAAGTATATTAGGTTTGCCTGCAGTAAATCCAATCTAGTGCTTAGTAGAAATGCCATTCTTAGTCGACACATGGGACTTTGATGGCGAGATTGATGCAATTGCAATCTCACCAGACAGTACTCGCGTGGGGGCTAGCTGTAATAAAGAGATTACGATTTGGGATATAGGCACCAACAAACGAGTACTTGGTCCGCTAGTGGGTCACAAGTCGGGTGCTATGTCCCTATGTTTCTCGCCAGACGGTCGGATAATTGTCTCAAGCTCAGTCGACAAAACCATGCGCATTTGGGATACGGAAACCGGCAAAGCTGTGATTGAGCCAGTCGTAGGGCACAATGGCAGCGTGTATAGTGTTGTATTCTCGCCCGATAGATGTCTCATCATATCTGGGTCCCGGGACGAGACTATCCGTCAGTGGGACGCACACACCGGAAAGCCAGTCGCGGACCCGATACATACAAACGATATAGTGTGGTCGATAGCTCTCTCATCTGATGGCAGAAGGGTCTTTAGCGCAGGCGGCAAAACAATCAAGGCATATGATCTGGCTACCGGCACCATGCTGCTTGAAGGCGTTGGCCATTCAGAGACGATCGACTCGATAGCACTATCACCGGATGGTCTCCGTATTGCCTCTGCGTCTGCTGATCACACAGTTCGCATCTGGAACGCAGAGACTGGGGGCGCGATAGGTGAGCCTCTGAAGGGGCACGGCTACCATGTTACATATGTCGTTTTCTCTCCTGACAACAAGTACATTGCCTCTGCATCTCGCGACGGCACCGTTCGGATATGGGATGCGGAGACTGGCGCCGCACACGGTGATCCGTTGACAGGCCACGATTGGCATGTCATGGTAGTTGCGTTCACTCCTGACGGCAGTTATCTCGTCTCTGGAGCACGCGATGACGGCATCAAGATCTGGGACGTACGGGACCTTGGTATACGAGCACAAATCGTCGAGCCAGACATCAGAATAGATGCGCGAGCTCAAAATTCTACTACTGAGGATGAGATTGCAAGTACCACGGTGCGGCGCTGCTCCTCGCATATGATGGCATATCGTGCTGACGTCGAGTATATATAGACTCCTCAGCAGATTGTTGCGCACCTGGGAGCCCGAGGCTGCCCGAACATGACAGGTCAACTCGACCTAACGACCTGCAGCGAGCACCCTGTCTCGTCTGGCGGCTTCGGCGACATATACCGATGCAAGCTCAGGAGCGGCATCGAGGTGGCAATCAAGACCTTCAGGCTGCATGTTGGCCCGGGTGAGCAGAGCCAAAAGCATCTGAAAGTCAGTAAAGCATACCACCAACGAACACACACACACTCAACTCAGCACACTAGTATGCTGCGCGAGAGCTGTATACTTGGTCAAAGTGCCAGCACCCCAACGTACAGCGACTTCTCGGGCTAGTCATATTCCGAGGTCAGATCGGAATGCTTGCATCATGGGAGACGAACGGAAGTATGCCTCAGTACCTCGAACGGCACGCAAACGCCGATCGATGTATCATGGTAGAGCCAAGACATCTATAACTAGTACACATCTTGGCTAACCTGGCTATCTTGGACGTAGAGCACACAAATTGCGGAGGGTCTGTCGTATCTACATGGATCTGGGGTAGTCAGTCAGGCTCTGCTTTGTCCGGGCACAGTCTACTAGTGATGATACTGACTCGACTGTTTATTGAAGATCCATGGCGATCTAAAAGGCGTATGTATCCTCAACAGAACTTGGGTATTTTTTTTAAACTAAACAAAATAGTACAGGCAAACGTTCTAGTATCCGATCGTGGCGTCCCTCAGCTGGCGGATTTCGGGAACGCTGCGCTGCAAGAGTATACGCTGCAGTTCACGAAGACATCGACCAAAGACGCTCTTTCTTCGCGCTGGGCGGTAAGATTCTCACGCATATAACGAGCATTTCTCAAGGTTTTGGTGTTCAGGCTCCAGAGCTATTTGAAGGAGGGTCAATAAGCTTCGCAGCGGATGTGTATGCGCTTGGGATGGTAAGTCTGAGGATAAGTGACCTCATCGGCATCTGATACAGGGCTTGTGCTAGACAATACTGGTACGTCTATGGCTATGTATATTTCCATAACTTCTGGTGACTCATCTACTATAGGAAGCGATAACAGGGGAAATACCGTGGGCAGAACAAAGCGAACGATCGGTTATATTCGCTATGACAATTAAGAAAGTTTGTCCTAAGCGTCCAGAGGCAAATATACCGACATACTCAGAGCACGGAGACACACTGTGGTCGCTACTAAAATGGTGCTGGGAAATAGAATCGGAGAGACGACCGACTGTAGTCCAGGTAAAAGAGATAGTGAGCCGTTTACATACATACTTCGCTTCAGAATGTCAATTAAAGATTCTGTTAGATAAAAGGTGTTACTCAAAATGGTCTTAAGAGTGTAGATGTAGAAATGGCCGATGCGGATATCTGAAGGATCATGTCTTCCCAGCAGAAGTATGTGATATGTAGAATATACATCATCTGGGGATATGTGTCATCTTGGTTGAATAGCGAGAATTAGCCATTAACTTGCAGAAACCATGGCGTCGAGGCCAAAAGAGTTCGAGGAGCTGGGTTGTCACAGTTTGCAGCGTGTGGATGTTGACTAAGGCTGAGGCCGAAACCGAGACATGAGCCGTTGATCTGCAAGCACTGCCGTCATATTGAAGACATGGATTCTCGGGTACATTTGGGCAGAGCTGATAATAAAGATGAGTGGATACTCAAGGCGACGAGGATTCGAATTCAGCTCTGGTGCCTTGACGCGATTCTGGCCGCGTGAAAACCGGGCGACTCAAATCCATGTTGATGGGTGAAAGAGTTATTTACAAGGAGCCGAGGTACAGTTATGTTGTAACCAATCGATCTGATGCATGTTGTGTCCAAACAGGGAATCTTTGTAAACGATTATAGAGGCTCAATGCTGGGTATTTGCTTTCAACCTCTATGCGCACGAAACAACGCTATGCTTAGATCATCGGCCATGGCCCAAATGGCGTGGCCCGCTACCACCATAGTATGCATTCAAGGTATCTTGAGTCACTATCACCCTAGTTCCAGTGCGCCTTCTATGCAGTGCTCATGATCTTTGTTCGCCCGGCTGATGCTCGGCGTGGGGGGAGGAATATCAACTCCGCTCGAACAAACCTGTAGTGTACTACTTTCGTGTGGTGCGTTTTGTTTAATCGACGTGCATTGATTTTGTGCTCTTCCTATCTGCTGGTAATACCGGTGGACGCACGCAGGTATGAGGGATCTATTTGAAATTTTTATAAAAGCAAACGCCCATCAAACTTTGTCTATCAACTTGACACATCATCATGCGCACAGCATCCTCAACTCTCTCAAACCGTAGCCTGATATCAGAGCATCAGCCGAGAACGCCAGGACATCTAAATCAAGGCATGCCTTGTGCCTTGTGGTACTCAGCCGTCGTTTGCCAAGATTGAGAACGAGGTTCGATGTAGCGCTTTCAAAGGCAGCTGTATGCGTTCAAGTGGTCTGGCCGCGATATATAAACTGGCTGGAGCTCAGGTCTAGATAGTCCAACAAGCCTCAGCCACTAAAAACTTGAAAATGCAGTTTCCGTTCAATATTACTACGATTGTTTCAATGTTCTTCCTCGCTCTAACTATGGTCGACGCCTATGGAGGCTTCAGCTCCTCATGCAGAAGCGGGTCCATCTCTGCGTCAAACTGGAACCTTAGCGCTATGTGCAAAAACTCAAAGGGCACGTTCGTCCCAACTCACATTGATTTGAGGAAGTGCATCGGAAATTACAATGGCAGACTCGGATGTGCGCCCAACTTCAAGTAAGTAGGTTTATAAACTCTCTGCGATTTATCATTGACTGATATCTTATTCGCAAGTGGGCAATTTGCCAGCTCTTGTTCGGGGTGTCGTGTACAAGTAGGAACTCAATACACGGTTGAATGCCCGTACGCAGATTTAAAGCGCGCTTTTTGTCTCATAAGCTAATGGGGCTTAACAGAAAATGTAAGCCTGGAACTTCAATCACTCGGATTGATGCTAGTAAGTTGTTCAGTATAGCAAATGATATTTGACTGAAAAAAATATCTGGGTGTCAGATGCATGCGTTGCCAACTATGGTGGCAACTTGGCTTGCGCAAAGATGTAAGGTCTGCTCGCATAGAGAGCGCCGCGAGTGATACTTGATCAACACACCTACGGTGTTTTTATCTTTCAAACCTTGCCCTTCCAAATCACGAACTTATGTTAATGCGTGTTTGTACTGCCATGCAATAGCTGGATGAAATAAAACTGAAATATTGATTATACATCCAAGCGTAAGACATATATAGAGTCAGGGTGACGCCTCAAATCGGCGCCGTTGTCACTGAGGTGCCATGAAGTCATCACGGACGCACATAAGCTACTTGTATGCTTGTACTACAATCCCGCCTTGAAGTTCTCAAATGCAGGAATTTGATCTAAAGAATGCGAGGAGGCGACAGCGGCAGCCGAGGCGGAAGAGAAGGCTCGGCTGATCGGTGTGCCTCGAAGGAGCAGATCACAAACAAACAAAACCCGTGCTTACGTTCTCACGTGACTTGAGCTGCGGCTCAAAATAGCTTATTTCTTTGTTTATGCAGGGAGTTGTGCATATTGAGACTCATATATAAGCTGTAGTACGTCTATTTGGCAGAATAAGATATAGGAATAGATGCTTAGAATCTTGTGGGCTAACTTGAAGCGGAAATGGCATTAAATATCGATTTTTGGCTTTGTTTTTCTTGGAGATGGGTCACGTGATAACCAAGCCACACTCAAACGGCCCAGTGGCGTATATAAGGGACCACCTCTGGCCATCACTTCTCATCATCCCCACTTCACCTACTCTTCTCATCGCTCCTCATCGAGCCTAAAGCAACTCTACCTCTTCAACTCTCTACCTCTAAACAACAATGTCTGGCCGCGGAAAGGGTGGAAAGGGTCTCGGAAAGTGAGTTATCCGTTCGCTGCTGGCTTGAGCACGAGTCTGATGGGTGTCTTTCTAGGGGTGGTGCTAAGCGTCATCGCAAGATTCTTCGTGACAACATCCAGGGCATTACCAAGCCTGCGATTCGCCGTCTTGCGCGCCGTGGAGGTGTGAAGCGTATTTCGGGTCTTATCTACGAGGAGACGCGGAGCGTGTTGAAGATTTTCCTTGAGAGTGAGTTGAGCCCTTTTCCCACCGCCTTGATCGATGCTTACAAGCTGCCTTGCAGATGTCATCCGCGACTCTGTGACTTATACTGAGCACGCCAAGCGCAAGACTGTTACTGCGCTGGATGTTGTCTATGCGCTGAAGAGGTCTGGACGTACTCTCTACGGTTTCGGTGCATGATCGTGTGGTGTTGGAGTTGGGTTTCTGTACTATACTGTTTGCTCTATTTGTTTTGTTGTCGTATCTTATTCATTTGTCTTTTTTGAAACCTCATATTGCGTGAGAGTCAGAGTTGATACGGTTGCGTGTTCATCGACGAGCTAGCGCCGGTATCGTAGAAATACATGAGTGGGGGAGAAGCGTCTAGTACATGGAGCCTTCGGCAGGTTGAGGGAGTTTACGGTTCTGGGGAGCGGCCATTTCGCTATGTATCTATTAGCGACCAAATTGACAGGCATTAGCAAGATACTCACCGACGAATCTGCACAAGGATAGTCTCCAACGTAGTGGTCCGCAGCCAATTGGCCAAGACAGGAAGCTTGCTCGTGTCGACCTTTCCGGTGGGGCCGACAAAGGGCAAGTTGACCTTGGACAAAAAAGTAATAGTTGGAGGGACGTCTGGGTAGTTATCTGAACAGTGAATCTTGAGACTGTAGATGCGGTTCTCGTGAACGGTCTGGATAGGTGGCGGAATTGGCGCTCAGTCGGACGACGGGCAAAAATAGAATATATGAGAACGTACGTGTCCGGGCCCAATGATAGTTCCGTTCCATCGACTCATCATGATATCGTCGCTGTCTTCCAGGCCGTAGGAGCACGATCCATCACCAATGCCCTTTTCGCCCTTTTCGAGCTCTTCCAAAAGACGGAAATTGCGAGGAACTATTCAACAGAATATAATTGAGAATTATATGCATTTGAATGGCAGTTTGAACTGACCTTGAGCCATGGTGAATGTGGGCAAGGGTGTGGTAAAGTGTAAGAGTCAAGGGTGGTGCGTTTGCTTAGGTCAGCTACACCGCCTGATGGGTCTCTGTCCATCATCCTACGGCCAACCACCACCACATACGGTGGCCCAGACTTTTCTATAGAACACACAACACTACAAAATGTTTAGAGGCGGACAAGTTAATCCGTATGACGACATTGTCGGTGCGTGCTTATCTCGACTCTGTACTCATTTGGAATATCTTAATTGACGTGATATGCTGCAGTCAAAGCCACCGACGAGAACCAGACGAGCGAAAACTGGGAGATCCTACTGAACCTCTGCGACAAGGTAGCCGAGGAAGGCGAGCAGGGGTACGTTGTGCTTGGTACACGCAAGCGGAGGTATACCCGAACAATTGACGTCACTTGCGATTCGTTCTATCTAGGGCACGCAACGTGATCGCGGCCCTGCTCAAGCGCCTCACACACCGCAATGCCAACGTCCAGCTCTACGCGCTCTCTGTGGCAGAGGCACTATCCAAAAACTGCGATATCACCGTACATCGGGAGATGGCGTCCAAGGCGTTTACTCAAGGTCTCGAGAAACTTGCTACGGACAGGGTGCGTTTCGCGCAGCTTTGGCATTCGGCGTTGTGTGTTTTGCTGAAACACCGCCTCTCTACATGGTATTAGAACGGACACGACAAGGTCAAGAAACGCACGCTCGGTCTCATCAAGCTCTGGGCTGGCGAGTTTGCGCACGATCCGCAGCTCGGGCTTATGGAAGAGTGTTACTCGAGTCTCAAGGCCAAAGGAATGCGATTCGAGGATATGCACGAAACTCCTGCTCCTACGTACGACGACGAGGCTGCTCGTCGTGAGGAAGAAGAGCTTCAACGCGTGCTCGAGATGAGCAAGACCGAGGTGGGCGGACGTAACCGATGGAACGACTATTCGAGTTATGGAGCGGCCGGAGCGAGCGGTTCTGGCTCTCAGAATGGCGGGAGTGCGTCTGGCGCTACTGGCGCTGGTGCCGGTGCTGGCGGCGGGCCAGCCTATACGCCTGCTGCCCAGCCAGCTGTCGCTTCATCTTCGCGCCAGCAGACTATCCCTCCTCAGGCTCAGACTCCAGCTCCGGCTCCGGTTGCCGCAACTCCTATCCCAGCACAGGCTCCACCGCCCGCAGCTACTCCAGTCTACACACCCGCTCCAGCTGCTGCGGTCAACCCCGCGTCTCCGGTTATAGACGCCACCCCACTAGACCCGTCCACGCTCCAAATCGTCAAACGCGTACGGGCGCTGCACGATTTCGCTGCGACCGAAGTTGGTGAACTCTCGTTCAAAAAGGGAGATGTTATCAAGGTCGTCGATCGGTGCTTTAAAGATTGGTGGAGGGGTCAGATGAAAGGCCGGACCGGGATCTTCCCGGTTAATTATGTGGTAAGTGTTTGGTTCTTGTTCCGACTTGTGATCTGCGATGCTGAGATGGCGTGGTAGGAACCTCTTCCCGAGCCGACTGCTGCTGAGCTTGCCAAGGAAGCCGAAGCAGAGTCGTTGGTGTTTTCGCAGGGTGGTGCGATCGATACTTTGTTGCAAAAGTTGCGCGAGTTTGATCCTGCGGCTGAGAACTTGAACGACAATGAGGAGATCCAAGTAAGTTTGGAGTGGTCTTTATGAGGCTGTCGATATTGATTTGGTTTGAACAGGAACTCTACCGATCGAGCATGTCCTTGCGTCCCAAGATCCTCAAGTTGATTGACAAATACAGCCAGAAGAAAGGTTCGGTTTTTATATCTCTCTAGGTGTCTGTTATTAACCTGGGTTTGCAGCTGAGCTTGTGGTTATGAACGAGCGATACGTCAAGGCCAGGAACACCTTTGAGCGTATGATGGAAGAAAGCGTGGCCAAGCACAACCCATCTGGTGCGTCTTCCTTCTTCCATCCGTGTGTCAATCTGCTAACATTTTTCGTTTAGCCGCAGTATACGACTACTCCCAACCTCCAGCCGGCCAAGATCAATACGGCCAGGCAGGTAATCGCGCGACGGCTTATGGCTGGAATCCAAATCTGTACGGGCA
>JAYRCO010001076.1:0-13419 GCA_037042815.1 Ceratobasidium papillatum | reverse complement strand
CGTTGAGAGGCAGTGTTATGAAGAATTTGTGGCGATGGTGCATTTGCAAATGACGTGCTCAGTAGAAACTGTCGGCCAGAAGGCACTATAAGGGGCATAAATAAACTAAAATCAGACAACCAAGTCATGTATTTGAGCAGGTTTGTTACTCAACTATCTTCGTCCGAGTCGCTCTGCTGTTCAACTTGAGCTGCAGGAGCAGTTGGCCGATCCAACCTGGCTATCACAGGCACAGCAAGGAAGGAGCGACCTAGCAGCATGTGTCAACCTCGTGTCTGGGCACGTTGCATCAGACAAATTGACACCTAAACATACCCGTAATGAGCGTTCTCAGGCCATCCTCCTGAAGTTCGTCTTCGGCATCCGTAGATGAATGGTCATCGTCGTCAAAGTTGAAGATCTCACTCTCTTCCAATCCAGAGTTCCCTGTAGGCTTGGCCGAACTCTGAGGAGAAATTACAGACAGAGGGAGCTGACTACGAGAGCTCATTGGTTGTAGAATCGAAAGTGAGGCCATGGGCTCGGGCGAGCCTGGTCCGGGTGGGTCTACGTCATTGTTAAATCCTAGGGTACTGTTCGGATCCGACTCCATGAGTTTGTGGTAAAGTACTTTCAGCTCCTCGGGATCCAAAGGAACACCGCTAGTGATCTTGAATGTCAACTGCTCGTGATCGGTAGGACAGAACACGTTGTTTCTGAGATGTGCAGCAACAACTGCACGTTTCCAAGCGCGGGCTCGTTCTGCAAAAGATCGCTGCAAGATTGAGTTAGTCCTCTTGATCTCGTCAACCATCCAACCGCAAAGGCGGTTGAGCTGCTGAGACGCCTGTGCTAGATTAGTCTCGTTGACTGATTGACGTAATTTGGTAGGAAGATTAGCGGGGAACCTGGCCAACGTTAATGTCGTGTGGATTCGAGCCGCAACGGCCAAAATCCAGCAAACACCTTTGGGTCCCCCGCGGAGAGTTCCGCTTCGCTGATGAAAAAAATGGTTGGAAGAGCGTAGCCAGACAATGAGGTTGGACAGAGCGATTGCGTCGTGCTCGGCGGTAGCCGCATCAAAAAACGCCGCGGGTAAGAGTTCTTCTCCAATAAGGGGGCATAGATCATGCTCCTCGAGGTTTTTGGGGAAATGCGGGTTCAGGCATTCGATCAGTGAATCGGCCGTCTGATCATTGGCAAAGTCAAAGTCTATCAGCTTTTTGCATAATATGAAAGCTTACATGGATGGGACCTAGAGATTCCATTTTTTCCATGAGAGACAAGATCTGAGCGAAGGGCCGGTCAGAGCTGGTTGCGTTGATGATCAGCTTGCTTGTATCATCATCAAATGCGGTGAAAAGTCCGTGGAGGCGAGCAAGTGGAAGTCCGTCCCAGGATAAGTGACTAGTTGATTCGTCTTTCCCTAGCCCAACTCGTAGAGCATAAAGCTTCTCTTCGGGAGTATACTTGACTGTTGATGCAGCTGGCTGGACTCGACAGAAAAGCTCATATCTCAGTGGGGGATTGTTCCCTGCAGCATCGACGCGACGAAACTGAAGTATGTGATGCTCAAGCAACTTCCCTTGTTGACCAGCCAAGATATGATGATACCATAGCTCCAGCTCCGGAAGGAGCATCTTGTTGGGGTCAATCAGGGCTGAGACACCAGGCGGGAGTCGGTCAGTATGCAAGTAATACTGGTCCTTATCGCCGCTGAGCTTTGTCCAGGGCACAGAGCCCTTACCGCCTTGCCATCCTGCACACAGAGTGATCAGCAATGTATCATACCGAGCAAAAGAGGAAAGATTGAGGCGCACGCCAAAGATAATTCAAATACAATCGGAGCCATTCCCGGAGTGTCAGCCTTGTCAGTTTTCTCGAGCCATCAGCGTGAGGCATCATGGGCCGAGAACTGCCGGTTGGATCCGGGTAAACAGTCTCTTGCGCTGTGCTGGCCTGGCCCGGGCTTGCACCGTCTAAACCATGGAACAATTAAGTCAGTATGAACGTACAAATGTATCGCTGGATTCGTGCTTACCGAACGCTTCTTCCAGGCTTTCCAAGAACGTGTCGCGTATGCTTTCAAACCTAGTGGTGCGCATCAAATGGCGTATCGCACGACTCGTGACGCTAATTTTCATGGACATGTCAGATGAGGGAGAATCAGTGTATCGTCGCAACGTACGTCCACGTCCGAAGGCCCTGTTCACCTGGGGGCGTCATTCCTACAATGCAGAGTATATGCGCCGGAACATGGCAACCCCAGTCTTCAACGGTCTTGTAAACCTTAGCTGGAAACGTTTTCATGATTCTATAGGGCTAGTGAGAGGCTTGTAGTCAGGTTACGGAATTTCATATGCTTACTCTTGCAACGCTTCCTCGCTTTGTTCAGCGTAATCAAGATCTCCTTCAGATCGTATCTTCTTGGCCAGGGCTTGAAGCTCCTTGTACACAGTCGGCTCTTTGTCCTTCAAGTATGCTTCGTACTCGGTGGTGGCAGCGTTGCGAGCTCCCATGGGAGTAAGGTCGTTATTGGCGTCACGAATGCGAGCAGCAATCGCGTTGATCTCTGTTGTGAACCGTTGAGAAATAAGCATACGGGTGTTAAATGTACTGTGTGTCTTTGGCAGCTTAACCCCGCGTTCTTGATTGGCAGGCTTGCTATGATTCGTGAACCAGTCCTTCAAACGCTGTTGCCCGTTAGTCAAACACTGCTTTTGAGCACCTTTAGTTTTACTCACCTTATGAAGGTAATCTCGGGTTTCTTCATCATAGGTGCATGCATTTTCGTCGGTCTGATTGGAGTCTCGATCTGGGAATGTCTCGTAGAACTTCTGAATAACTCGTCGCACCAGTCGGTTGCGAGCAGAGATATGGCCGCGCATGTTTTTTTTGTTGCTCCCGGTACCCTTGGAGGCTATCCATTCGTCTATGAAGCTCCGAAAAAACTCGATTTCCGCCGGTCTGAAGCTTGTAGGCGCCATGAAGGAGAGGGATGAGTACTGGTGTGTTTGGTGCAATCCAGTGTTCGTCAGTTATAGCAAGTACCCACGTAATCGTTCAACGTCGCGTTGGTCCGAACTATGACAGCTGCTGGGGATGTTCAGCGCGGGTGCCAGGCTGGGATTGACTTTGCACCCCAGAAAAACGGGCATATAATTAACATTGTTGACCATCAACGCCACATCCTCGTGTCACGGGCGCAATATAGTTTAGTCGGTGCCGACGGACTAAACCTGTTATAGGTGATGAAACGACTCCACTTCGGAACACTATATTCCAACACAAGCTGAATGTTTGTGTATGGAGCAACATGAACAGGAGGTGATCCGGGCTTGCACAATAATGTCTATCCTTGAAACAACTATACAACATGTGGTTTCTACGGGAAGAAAAAAAGGGGTCAATTTGCCGGAACGGTCGCGACGATCTTCGTACATCCTCTGCTCATACTACTCGGTGAGGTGTATCATGATTAGGGATTCAGCCTTGAGGATGGTCCGGAGAGTTTTACTTAATTTGAGATGGCATGGTCTTTTACGATTACATATCTCAGTCACTAATTTCAATCACCTCATGATCCGTCACAGGGATCACTTTGCGAGGCCAGGATACCCACTGTTGCGGCTCGAACGCCCTTGAGCTCGATACGGGGTCATATCCAGTCCGACCAAGACTGTTTGTCCAGCTGATTCTAGCCGGGTGCCATGGCGTAACCCGAGAGCCGGTGGTAAGGTGTGGGCGTAATGTTTCGATCGACCGAGTTAGGTTGTCAATCAAAAACAACTCTATCGCCGAAGTCAACCTATTCCAGTCCTCGAAATTGACCACCCATCCTGCGGGTCGAGGCTGAGCAGCGTTACTGATCCATAGCATGGTGCCTCGTATCAAGATGGTCGCGACCAAAACCTGTGCAGCACCATTTCGCCCACCATATAGTAGGCCGGATGGTTTGTGAATCATGACAGATGTATGCCGCAACCAACTGTAGAGTTTTTGCAGCAACCAGAGCTCGTGATCGATGTCGTTTTGGTCATAGAAACCGCTGGGCAGCAGCGCAATGTGCTGAAGAGTCCGGACCGGCAAGTCATGAAGATAACCCCACCCCATAATCAAGGGTTGGTCGCTGGAAGGCTCCCGCTAAAAATACTTTCTGAATGTAGTTGTTATGCTAAGTCAACAGGACGCTCACCTCCGGTGGATCAAACCTTTGATAAGACTCCACCAATCCGGCGATCTTGCCGAGCTTTGACGCAGTTCCAAAATGAAGCGTGATCTCGTCAAAAACTCCGGGCTTGAACAGGCGTGCCCGTTCAGCGTTGCCCTTGTATGCGTCTAGTGGGAGACTATGTTCCATGGTCGCGACGTAGTACGAGGCGCTGTCTTCGTCATAGGAGAGATTTTGAAGCTCGTGCGGTGTCACTCGAGTCACATCTGGCTCATCAGGCTCTCTCCATTGGAATAGCACTTCATGCCATTTTCGAGTGCCGCGTTCCAACAGTCTTTGGCCAACTCGTAGATATCGCAACATGAGCACGATCAAGTCAGGAGGCCAGTGCACCGGATGGTCAAAGCGCGTAAGGCCTACAGGTGTTCTTCGAAATGCGATGTAGCTGTATCGGTTGCTTCTAAAATCATCATCTACATCGTCCCAAGGGACAGGAAGAGGAAGGCCTTGCCACACTAAAACCATCGCGACGGTCGGTAATTATTGTGAGTGTTTCAGACTCAGTAACTCACGCGCCATTTTTTCGAGATAGTCTACAAGAACCCATCGCTCTTGCTCAATGTTCGGGTGGGCCGGAGGTAGCCAAGGCTTGTAATGGAAGTCTGGCCGTCCGTATACGCACGGCCAGGCATTGATTAAGGTTCGGCATAAGGTTGGACCTACAACACCGGTGAGTAATTCTACACGACAGTAGACCAGACCACTCGTACACACCCAGTTCATTATGAGCAAATCGAGTGAACCGACGCCGAATCATCGCAGTGAACCCTCGGATCAATACACTAGCCAACGAATCTGTTACGCACCTATATCACAGTGCGACAGTTGTTCCCAGGGTTAAAAACGTTTAGCGAGTTGCAGAAACATTGACGTACTCATACAAATTCGTGTCCCCGGCAGAATCGGTCCAGACTACGACTGTATAGCCAGCAAAACAATTTACGGCAGACAAGCTGCGCACAATTGGGTTTAGGGTTGACGCGCATACTTCCAGTATATCTCTTCACGGCATGTGTGAGCTCGGTTTCAGCTGAGGAAAATAGCTTACTTGTTCTGCCAGCCGGGCCGCGCTTCCCTGAACCCCGTTGAGCCCAATTGTACCAGCTTCTCCACAGCTGTGCTCACAGCCGGGTTGTTTGGCCTCCAAGTTGGGTACCACATCTGAAATTTATGATTGGGCTCTTGTACTTGAGTCCTGTGTGTGAAATGCTTAAGTGCTGGATCATGCTTTGCGACCATCAGCAGCGGCCTGAAAGTCGTACGAAGGGATGCGACAAACAATATAAGAAGATTGTGGCCTCATACTCGTTTCAATTGCATTCGATGATGATTTTGAATGACGGCGCGCCGATCTTGGACGGTGTACATGACAAGGGGTTTTGATCGCACGAGAGCGTGCGATCACGCAGACGCGTGATATATTCCCACGATCCACAGATGATCAAGTCAAGTGCTATCGACTATCCCAATACTTGTTTTAGGTCTAGAATTGAATAACGGTCGCGTCGATGGCACTATACGTGAGGAACACGCCTGGTTGTCCGACAAAGGAAAGCCCTAAGTTGAGCCGTAAGTCATGTTAAAGTACTCTGTTCTGTGTGTCATTCCACACCGGATCCAGCCGACAACGGCACTGGTCTCATCCAAAAGCAAGCATGCACTTTTTTGGAGCGTGTGTGACACTAATCGTTGCAATGACATGGAAGAAAATCATATGAATTGTTGGTTATTGTACTGTTCTGTGCAACATGAAATCCATCTCGCATTCGGTTCACTACGTCGCTTCAGGGCCACAAGATGTGGATCGGGGTGTCTTTTACGCACGGTCAAATCAGCGGCATCAGGTTCCCTCGATCGCTTTCCACCTTGTTCCCCTTTCTTCTTCACATGACGTTCCGGCCGAACAAGAACTACCGAGGAGGATCCTGAAACTCGTCGTCAGCGCTTGTCAATCGTTCCCACAAGTGAGCCCCTTACCTGCCGGTTCCCCCGCGGTGGTTGTCATCTGGTTGGCCAGTTGGAGATAGTTGATGGGCTGCTTACCAGACCTACTTGAAGGGCTCCGCTCCTTGGTTGAACCGCGAGACGGAGCATCGGACATCGGTCGCGACGGCCCTGGAGCCATTTCCGCTGTCCCCGCACGCGATGAGCGAGTCGTTGGTGCATTACGGGAACTTCCCGTTGATTCTGACTGGGCCGAGAGTACCGCCCGAGCAGGGGTCGTCACACTGCGAGTGTGATGTCGTGGCATCGACGCCTCGGTCACAGACCCTGTGCGCTTCGTAAATGCAGATGAGGCTTGGACAAGATGCTAGCCGCGCGCTCGGCCCTGGTCAGCCGGCCTCGATCTGGGACGGGCGTCGAAGTCTCTATGGGACCGTCCAGCACCATCGCTGAGTCGCCGGCCCTGTCGTCGGAAGGTGGCGAATCTGGCTGGCCGACCGAAGGAGGAATGGCATCTTGAGGTGTCGGCTGCCGTGAAGATGGCGTCTCTGGCAATGCAACCAAAGATATTCCCAAAGTGTTGATCTGGGGCATGTCTTCCGGCCGAGTCTCTGAGCTGGATCGTCGCGCCGATTCTTGGGCACCGTGTGACGACTCCACCGTCGGCAGTGGAATTGGTTGAACCTCGTCTGTTTTTGAGGAAGCACGGTGCGTGCGAGGATCACGACTGGGCTGAGATGGCTTGGCACCAGCTGGAGCCAACGGTCGCTAATGACTGGGTCAGGAGATGGAACGCAATCCTTGATCCCATCTGAGCACTCACAAGTTTTCCTACAGGACTCTTTGGAGCTATATCTTGGGCTTGACTGCGGTTTCAGGGAGCTGCTTCAGAAGTATGACAACAACACTTACCAGAAAATGTATCCAAGAATAAGTCCTCCTCGTCGCTAGCATCTGCATTTGGGAAAAGACGTTCTTGATCGGCTGCCGAGAAAGTATAGTCATCGGGACTACCTGAACCACTCGCTCCAATGCTAGTTCTCCAGTTCACTCTATTTGGATGCCAGGCCGTTGTGGAGGTGCCAGCGGGAAGTTTTGGCTCAGGCTGTGCCATCGACGCGTCGATGCCCTTCCGGAGCTCGACTTTCAAGTATGAGAACAGCTCGTCAATCAAGCGTGGGCCATCGACTTGATAGGTGAGACAGTTTTCGTTGTCTCGTAGAGCCGGCGTGACTTGGATGTAGTCGATTGTCCAACGCGCCCAGGCCCCCATCACAAACGCGCCGGCAGCCCCTTTATAACCCCCGTACAGTATGCCGGTTGCCGAATCAATGATACCGTTCTTGGAAATAATCCACTTGATATACGGGAGTAGCATGTATTGGTCGGCCTCAGGGTCGTTGAACATGAAAAACGGTTGCGGCATCGACGGGTTCCCTAAAGCCTCTTCAAGGTCAAGAGCGTTGTTAGGAGCCAAGGAGTGAAGCAGTGGATCATTAGTAGACCCAGTGAACTGCTCGGACGCGTCAGTACAGCCAGAATTCAATAGAATGCTGTCTTACCATCTTCGGACGTAGGGTTTGAAACTCCTCTAATAAGCCACGAATCTCCTCGTAGATGGGGGCAGAAAATCCTCGCGCCAAAAGTCCAACGGCAGCAGCCGTGAACAAGGGAGGACTTTTGACGGAGTTGGGCATGTAGACATCAGGCTCAAACCCGTGCTTTTTGAATGCGGCAAGATAAACTGCGCTCTCGTGAGGATAAGTGAGCATGCAGTCCGGAGATGCCTCGGTTTGAAACTCATCCGGACGGCCAGGCAACGTAAACTGGAATAAGTGATTCACAGCCGCCGGGTTACCTCGCAATAATTTCCGTTGCCAGCCGCGATGGTACTCGAGAAGCAGGGCCAATTGTCGAATCGGCTGTTGATCCACGTCAATGAACGCTAGTAAACCAGCCGGAAGTCGGCTTCTCGATATTAGTAGGTGATGACCCGCTTGAAAGTCGCTTCTAAGAGCATCCCAGTCCAAGTGCACCATTTGCCAGCCTTCGATTCTAGTCAGTAAATGACGTCGCGGAAGTTGGGTAGCATACCGGCAATCGACCGAATCCAGTCTCGGGCGACGAGACGCTCCTGCCGCATGTCAGGATGTCTTGGCGGCAGCCACGGACGATATCCTAGTTCTGGCACGCCGAAAACGCAAGGGAATGCGTTCAATGAATTGCGAGTCAATTTGGGGCCTGTGGATCAATCGGTCAGTTTGATTGCCATGCATCAGAGTCACCAGTACGGACTTACCCAGGTGCGAATGAACCAGTTTGAGAAACAGCTGCCGCATATCTGCGGTAACCTTGCCATCTAGTATATGTTCCAAACGTTCACTTGCCGCCCTGAGGACATGTCAGCACTCTGCACACGGAGAGTCAAACAATAGAAACACAAACTCATAGACTTCTGTTCCACCGTTCCCATCATCCCAAGCAGTTATAGTCCAAGATACCGATCCCGTTCCCAGGTCCAAAAGTCTCTGGATCTCGCCATACACGACCTTAACGATGTCCTCAATAGGGCTGACAATAATCGGCGCGACGGTTTAGTAGTGGGTTTATCCGTACTTAGATGATGACGCACTGTTTTGCAGGAGTCAAGATGGAAGTATCAGACAATCGCGCAATGAGGTCCGACAGAATATCCAACGTATTGGGGTCGGTCGAGTACTCCTTGAACGAGTGGTAAAACTGGTGCAATAGTTGTTGCTCTTCGGTAAATTCGGCAGGGGCTGGCCCGTCTTCAGTCTGAGAACTTCGGAAAATGTCAAATGCGCGAGATTGACTGCCGGATGGCGCCTCTTTGTTGGTCCGTTGATATGCCTAATGAGAACTCAAATCATCGCGACGGTCATTTGGAGAGCGTGATGATGACTCACCAAAGGTGAGCTCTGACTCATGTCTTTAAACGCGATCTATCAAAAGCGCGGCCGAGGTCATACTATTGCCATGCAAAGAAAATGCTGGCTGCTTGTAACTTACTGACGTTTGTGTGATTCCGCTAAATTTATGCACTACTTCACGTTACACGACGCGACGATCTATGAGATTATACGGTGCCGATACGTCCTGGTTGCAGACTGGAAGCTACGGAAGGAGGCGACTCGTCATAGTGACCCCGGTCACTTGTTTGCTCCTAACTCCGGCCAGGCCCCGCTCACGTGGCTAGAGACAGATCTCGAACGGCTTACGTAAATGTGCCAAACACAATCACCATTATGATATATGTAGTCGTCAATATCGCACTCTTTCAGGTGTAGCCGGTCAGGATGATAGCATGCTCGCATGACCTAGGGAGACGATCAAAACTCAACTCCACATCTAAGATAGACAGCTAGTATAAAATTGTGTGCTTGTGACTGCCAAACGGCGTCTCCGGCTTTTTACTTTTTTTCAGCGCTCCCGCAAATTCATGTATGCTCTGTTATGTAATTTTAATGTTAGATACCTCAAGAGACGCAGTGTCGTCGCGACGATGAGCGAATACAAACTTTGTAAGTAATTTTTCCTCTAGGTCTATTTGTTTACCTTCAAGATCTTCAATCCGTTCAGCTTTCTGGTTTTTCACTGCTCTCACCAGTGTGTAAAATCGTCATCAAACATTCATCCGAGTACAAACAAAGCATACATTGATCATTTAGTCCACCTCCATATCGTCGCTATCCGAAACAATTCTCTGTTTCTTCTTACCCTCTGCGCTCAGCACTCCACGCCCATAGCCGCTCGCCGCGTGAGCTCTAGCACCCGTCTCAGCTGTGCCGGTATCAAGTCGGTCATGGCGCAACATCGTCTCCTCGTCCTCATCCTCTTCGTCCTCGTCCTCGTCATCATCCTGGTCCTCATCCTCGTCTGGCACCCAAGATTCTGCTTCAGAACCATCGCTTTCCCCGGACTCCACCGCTTCCGGCTCCTCGTCTGGGTCCGCTGCAGCACCCCCTTTTTTCTTGGACGTCTTGCCAACATCTTGCTTGCGCTTTCGGGTCCGCCTTTTCTTGCGCAACGGTGAGATCCCCGACTCTGGCGCACGCTTGCATCCATGTGCACGACCCTCGCTCGGCTGAACCCCGGTTTGCTTGAGTCACCGTCAGCGAAAACCATACGGTCGCGACGACGAAGCGGAATACATACCTCCCACTCGTCATCCCATTCTGGTCCGACCACGGCTTGCCAATTGGGCGGCATGATGACGTCCTCGCGCAGCCACGCTTCGCCTTCAGGCTCTGCTGGCGGGCGGCGATCCGCCAACGACTGCATCAAGAGACTTGTAGACCTTGCAAGTGCATCTTGGAATTTGGCAGCGGCACGATCGAGTTTGTCGCTGTTCGCCTGAGGGAACAACGGCTTGACCCCCTCTTCGAGCACATGTGGCCTGATTGTCTGGCCTCTCACCGCCTCTCGATTAACGGCCAGTATACATAAAACTATAACCGGCCATTTAATACCGAGGGGCCCGCCTACAAGGGTATTGCTCGGCCCATGTACCCAGGTGTCGGGGCCGCACCAGGCCAAGATACTCGGGAGAGAGTATTTGTTGTTGCGGCCGCCCTTGGAGCGCCAAAACCTCGAAGGGAGGATGAGTTGGTCCTTCTCCAGATTCGACAAGTACGAGAATGTTTCACCCGATGCAGGGATCCATCGCTCGAAAATCTCAGTCTCGCTGTGGCGGAGGGTAAAATCGTCCGACGAAAGCTGAGTTGACATTGATAAGCATGTCACAGAGGGCGAGAAGCTTTCGTGTACTTACGTGAAATGGAGCGGCAGCATCGTGCGTCTCCAGTAGAGCAGTCAGGTTCCTGAACACCTCATCATCCGCCCCCAAAATCCGATCTAAACGATCACACATAGTGCCAGCGAGCGATACAAAATGTTGACCGAGTCGGCTGAGCGGTAGTTCATCGTCGCGACGACCTCGAAGTTGCGTCTCTACGAGCAAGGCATACAGCAGGCTCTCGGCGGGATAGTGCACACGACAGCCGGATAACACCCTTTCCAACGGCAACACGCGAGGTACTCCTGGGCGGGTCTGCGGGAAGAAAAACACAACGTCGGGTTCAAGTTCACCAGCGAGACACGCCAGGATGTATTTCCTCCATGCTTGAAGCAGGTCTGTGTCCATGCGGAAGGGCGTTATGAATGTGGGATCTTCCATTTCGGGAGGGTATCGACGCTTGTCGGTCAGGTAGTACTTGCCCTGTTCTGAGTCCGCTTTGAGCAGTGCGTAGGGCACACCATATTTCCCACCCCCGGCTCCTGCATAACGGATATCCCGTCAGTTTACAGTGCACTGTCAAAGACGACTGACTTACTCCAAGTCATGTTGAAGAACACATCCAGTTGGCGCGCCAGCTGAGCATCGGGCATCTGGCGAGTTGGGAACACTGGGAGGTTTCCGCGCATCGGATTTCCATAGACGACCGATGCAGGCCGATGAGCATGTATATCTAGATGAGGGCCTGTTGAAAATTGTTCCTAAATTGTGAGTATTTGGCAGCGCTTTGCAAAAACGAAGTGAGCGCTAACCGACAGCTGCAAGCGAGTGTTGCAAAAACGCGTCCCTTGCACTGAGGGACGCTTCCTTCTCGAGGAACTGCCGCGAGCGCTCGGTGGTCACTCTGTAACGTGTTGGACTAAATGGATGTTTGAAATCGTCGCGACGATCGACTTACTCGATGGTCGTTGCTTGATCGCCTTCTAGATACGATCCATATACAACGAGCTCCACGTTCCCGATTCTTGCGATGGCTCGCATGATATTATCAAGATGTGCGGGGAGATCGTCGCGGAAACTGTGAAGACAACATTGAACATGTGAACTGCTGGCCATCTTCCAACATACCTTCGTACATCACTAGCGGGCACAGCGCTCCAATTGTCGTTGAGAAGATCTATGAGCGTGTGCAAGGTCTGAACCTCCAACTTCACCTCTTCGGGGTTCGGTTCATACTGAGTGGAGGGGTATGTGCCCTCGGTAGCGGTTCTAGCTTGTACTCGAGCAGCGCTTGCCTAATGAAGATATTTCTATTAGCATCAATTCCTCACATTGCTCTAGTCTAACCGGTTTCTTGGCTTCTTCTGGCTTCTTCTTCTGGAGAAACGCATAAATGCGCTACAAGGTCAGGCACTGTGTGGTCAGCAATAGGCAATGATAAAGCTACGAAACTGACCTCCGGGGCCAATTCCCAGTCCTTAGGGCCCCAACGTGTCTGCTGGATTAGATCCCTAGGCCACTTGGGATCGTCGGCGTTCTCCGGATTTTGGTGAGGAAACGCAACCTTGTACTCCTCGAAGACTCGCATTTTGAAGGCCTCCTTTTGGTTTTTTGGCCGTTTCTTCTGCTGTGCTTCCTCATCCGACTGACCACTTGCGGCCTCCTCGCCCCCATCGTCGTCATTTCCCACGCCGGCTCTCCCATTCAGCTGACAAAACTCTTCCATATGCTGGGTCACAAACCAAGTTTTCTCCGCGGGCGCGAAAGTATTTTTCGGTCGCGGGTAGAGTTCATCGAATGCTTGTTTGACTTGAGTGTTCGGCATGCTCGAGACTTCAGTGGATGAGGTTGATATCAGATATCTGATCACGTGGTCTGTCTTACGCGTTGATCCGCGCGCGTGGGAGTCGTTCACGAGCTCGCGTATGCGAAAGCGCCTGAGTCTTTGAGCTGTGTAAAGTGAGAAAAGCGATAACACCCTCGTAGATGGTCTAGGAGATGAAAAAAGTAGTTCATACAGATATTCAGTTGACTACAAATGCGTATATGCTCTTCATGCACAAATCTACATATCGCTCACATCAGAGTAGTGCACACGATCAGCCGCAGGCGAAACCGTCGCAACGATAATGTACCTCGCCCTTTCCCTCACGCTCACCCTTGACTGGTTCAGCCTATACACAGACAATGTATGGAGGTCCTGTTGCGTTTTCCGTGTCTTAGAATTGACTTTTCTCATTGCTGCAAGCATGTGTTCAAATTTGAACTGGCTCCCGTTCAACAACATAGGCTATTGTATGTCGCAACGATGGCTCCCAATCACAACTGAGGTTCTTCCTGCGTCGTTTAGTTTGTACCGAGAACAGATTTCCACCGATACCATGCTTATGTCCTCGATTCGTTGTGCACCAAGCTGTACGCACCGTGCAACAATATCAACTGATATTCCCTCGCGTCCGCGGACGCTCAATATTATTTTATGACACATGACCCTCCGTTCATACTCGCA